>LOEQ01004797.1:106505-125014 GCA_001685075.1 Bramus lutescens | reverse complement strand
TGGAAGAGCAGGCAATGCTCTTAACCACTGAGCCATCTCTCCAGCCCCAAGCTTATCTGTCTTAATAACTCACTTCGTCGTCTTTGAAATTTACCCCGAGGAGTTCAGAAAGAAGAAAGAAGCCAAACACAGTCTGTTCTGACTTAGGCTTATGGATGAGTTCATAGATCTCTTCACAGAGATGTACTCAGCTGATCCCAACAGCAAATAGAAATGGCCTATATCCTATCTAGAGACCTCACTGCAGAACGACAGTAAACTTCTAGTAATATACAAGACTGAAAATCAGTGAATTATCCATTTGTGGATTTGACCTTATATCTGAATTCTCTATTACCTGGTTCACATGTCTGCAAAGAATATAAGTAGGCATCAAAAAAAGTAGTGATGCCACTACTCTGATATCCTAAGAAGAAAATGACAGTAATAAGGAAGAGTGATGGTGGTGTTTGAAGATGCTGTGTGGCTCTGTGAAATGTTAGGCAAGGGTTTGCAGTGGTCCTTAAGCCAACCTTGATTAGAAGATTCCCTTATCTCACAGGAAGGAACCTGCTTTATTGTCTCTGGACACAGCCATCCACTGGGAGCAGCCTGTGGAAAGCATAACACGTAGATTTCAGAGCTCAGCAGCTGAGCTTTAAGGAAGCCCTGATATCTGTAGCTTCCACCTAGAGATATATTCTAATGAATAATATCCACATATTCAGAGATGCCTATGGGGCTCAGTTGGCATTCCATAGGGAGTAGAAAGATGGTGTTTCCATCCACCATGCTCAAAACCAAAGAAAATAGTAATTATCCCCACCCTCATTCAGTAAGATTTACTTTTGGAAACAATTACATAAATTCAACATAATTTTTAGGTCTCTGTCCTTCTAAAGCATCACATTGGTAACACGCGGCATTTTTTCATATAGGAACAAGTTTCTCCCATTTCTCATCTACCAATATTTTACATCAAAGTTGGTGATGGAGATCGAGATTGCACTGATGGTAGCTCCTGTTAAAACATAACCCAGTACATATTTTAACAAGGAAAGAAAAGAGAAATGCTGCAAAGGAGGCTGCAGAAAGCTGACATCTAAGATTTGACTGTCGTTTGGCATGTCTCAGAGGGCTATGAGAAAGGGCACAGTCTGCATCTTGCCTGACTACCCACAGGAAGTGAATGAGCCTTGAGGATAGATAAAGGATCTTCCAGAAAGAGCACAACAGTGCTTTAATACAGTGTTTATGGGAGTCTGTACCTTGCTGAAATTTGAGCATCAAATCCATAGTTTTAATACCTGCTTATAGCCTCTGCTTCATAGTATTTTTTAAAAAGTCAGTGGAAATTTTCTTTCTATAAAGCTTGTAATAAGAAAGTCACTTGTCAAGTGTCAGCCAGCTCTGGAACATATTACTTTAAAGTATGCCCTTCCTTTTCCCACTTGCTAGTAAGGCATATATATCACTGATACAGTAGGAAATACATCCCATCATATTAGATCATTCTACCATTATGAAGACAACTAATTTGGATGCCTCTCTTTCTAACTGGGTAGTAAAATTCACACTTAATTATCCAGAAAGATAAAGAATGCAATAAGAGGTGTGCTTGATCCTGAAAGTCCCATTCCTCTCCCTCTCCAAAGCCTGCCCTCTCAGAGAATCTCCAACAAAGAAATGATGCCACAGCCCAGGTCGGCATTCTTGGTGGCTGGGGCAGCTCCTCTCCTGAAATTCCCAGCAACCAAAGTCCCTGCATAAAGTGTTCAGTTTGTGACCATAGTTGGGCATGAACCCATCTTGTGGCAGACACATGTCATCCCTCATCTACAGGCTATATAAACTTCTTGCTTTAGTAAGGATGCGTGGCTTCTCCTGCCTTGATCTCTGGGGCTGGAGAACTCACCTGGGAGTTGCTTCGCTCAAATAAACCTGCTCTTTTATTTTTTCAATTGGACTTGATCTGGCTTACTGTGTTGGTGAAGAAACTTGTTATTGAGATACAGAAAACCTGTTAGAGATAACCTATTCTCAGCACAGGGATGTTTATTCATTAGCCTGTGCTATCTAATGGGGGCATTGTTGCCCAATTATATTATGTTAACTACATTCCCTCTCTCTCTCTGTATATTTTTGGAACTTCTACAATAGTAGGTATCCATAAACTTTTTCAAAAGATCTTTAGTGTTGTTTATCCCTCCTCATATTCCCTCCTCTATCTATCTACATTGGATCAAGGACCTCAACGTAATATTTGATGCCCTGAATCTGTTAGAGGAGAAAGGAGGGGGTACAGTTGGATTCATTGCCACAGAAGGGACTTTCTGAACAGGAACTGTTAGCACGGGCATTAAGACCAACTATTACATGAACCCTCATGAAACACAAAAGCTTCTGTACAGCAAATGACACCGTCAATCCAGTGAAGATGCAGCCCACAGAATGAGAAAAAAAAGTTACCAGATACACATCCAACAGAGAGTATCTAGAATATATGAAGAAATTTTAAAAACTAAATATTGCTGGGTGGTGGTGGCACATCCTTTTAATGCCAGCACTCAAGAGGCAGAGGCAGGTGAATCCTTGCAAGGTCAAGGCCAGCCTGGTTTACAGAATGAGTTACAGAATAGCCAAAACTATACAACAAAACCCTGTCTCAAAAAAAGAAAAGAAAGAAAAAAGCATACTAAACATCAAGATAACAAACAACCCAACTGAAAAAAATGGGACATGGAACTAAACAGAGATGTCTCAAGAGATGCAACACAAATGACCAAAAATATTATGTTATATTATATTATTTATCTTGGGTTTTTGAGATAGGATTTCTCTGTGTAACAGTCCTGGCTATACTGGAACTCACTCTAGCTGGCCTTGAACTCACATAGATCCACCTGTCTCTGCCCCCTGAGTTCTCGGATTAAAGGCATGTGCTACCACTGCCCAGCCAGGAAATATTTTTTAACTTATTCAACATCCTGAGCCATGAGGGAAATGCAAATGATAACTACTTTGCTATTTCATCTTTCCTCAGTCCGAATAGCTAAGACAGAAAAAAAAAACAAATGATAGAAAATGCTGACATAGATGTAGAGAAAGAGGAACAATTTTTCAATGCTGGTAGAAGCAAAGAACAATGCAGGCACTATGGAAATCAGTTTGGACGCTCCCGAAAAAGCTAGAAATAGACCTACTACAAGATCCAGCTGTGCTACACTTGGTAATTAATATTTCTTTACTGTAAATGTAGCCAAGAAGCTATAGCATTATGCTCTGCTTTAATTGTCTATACACTTGTTTTCAAATGTTCTTACTCAAGCTGTGGAGATACTAAGAAATGCTTGCTGTAAATATGAGGACTGAATTTAATATCTAGAATTCATTTAAAGAAAAAAAGCTAAGCATGGGACTGTAGAAATTCCTCAGTAGTTAAGAGCACTGGACACTCTTCCAGACGACCCAGACTTGATTCCTTGTATTTACATAGTAGCTCATAATCATCTGTAACACCAGCTCCACCAGAGCTGATGTCCTCTTCTGGCCTCTGCAGGCATTGACATGCACATGGTGCACAGACACACATGCAGACAAAGCAGCTGTACACATAAATAAAATAATAGTGTACACAGAAAACTCTAGCTCTGGGAAGGCAGAGAGGCAGGGAAATTCCTGGTGTGCATTGTTCAGCCTAGCCTGCGTGGTGTACTTCAGTCCAAGGAGAGACACTGTGGAGCTAGAGATACAGCTCAGGAGGTAAAGGTTCTTGCCACCAAGCCTGATTATCTGAGTTTAGATTGGGACCCACATAGTGGTTAGAAAGAACCTATTTCTTCAGGATGTGTTCTGACCTGCATACATGCATTGTGTCACATGCATTCACATGAATATATACATACAAAACAAATAGATAATATGTAATTTAAAAACCAGAGAAAGTGGCAAGTGAGATGGCTCAGTGGGTGCAGGTGACGGCTGCCAATCCTGACCACCTGAGTTCAATCCTTGGGACCCACATGAAAGGAGAGAAGTGACTTCTGTAATTTGTACAAAATGTACTTATTTTTAAATCAAGTTTCTCAAACTTACAGTATTATAATGTATTACATTCACTTTGATTCTAAACCTAATGGCATTTCATTTGTAATGAACAGTACAAAATATTAAAATATTCTGAAGCACTAAAATATTCCAAAGACAATTTTAGTCTATTTAAAAATATTGGAAAACTTAACAAAAAAAAAACACGGCCTTCAAGATGATATAACTCATACACCAAGAGAAGTGTAAGCTGATGGCAAGCTGTGGTTTATTTTGTGTGAGGTTTCCATGAGGCGAAATACAACTCCTTCCTTTGCTGGATAATGTGTGACTATAATGCCTTCTTCCTTGTGACTTGTCTCTTCGTCTTCTCTGCCTCTCAAATCCCATCCCTATGTCCCAGGTTTGCTTCCATGAGCTCTTTGATGAGTAGCTATTTCCAGTGGATGATTTGTTCTGGCTTATTCCTTCTCTCTGAGCCCCATGGTGTCTCCATGGCCAACATAGCAAAGCTATACTCATTAATAATTCTCAGAAGCAAACCAAGAAGCCAAAGGCTTACTGGCTGTGGGAGTCTGACCTCAACAGTTGTGAGAGTTCTCCTCCTTGTCGCTCTATGATCTCAGTGAGTTTCTTCCCAATTACACAGGAAACATAGGTCTCAGAGCTGTCCGCTGTCACCCTTTCCTGCTAATTCTGGGATCACTTCTATGTGACCTTAATACATTACTTTGTCATCCTGTCATTGACTGGTAGACAGATTTTCTTTAGTTTTGGGCTTGAAGCCAAGACACATGCAACACCATGCGGCATTCAGAGACGAAGATATTTTTGCTTACTTTCCCTCTTCTGTCTTAGTAGCTAATGGGAGCTGGCAGTTTAGACTGGTTACAACAATGCCGAGTAGGCTCAGGTGAGACCCTCATTCACCCCCTTTTATAGCTGCTGTAATGAGTCTGTGACTTCTTAGCCATACCCAAAAGGCAGGGTAAACACAGCTGCCTCTGAGTAGCAGGGTGGGAAGAGGTCACATGGCTCTGGCCTATATGAGGTTCTGAGGATTGTGACCAATGATGTGTGTAAAACACAAAGAGGACCTGGCTTAGGAAACCACCAGTAGCATAACAACATCAGGTGGGCCCAAAGACCCATGGTCCCTCTCATTCATATTCAACCAGCCTGAAGAAAGCAAGCTGAGAGTTCAACTGCTTCCTCCTATTTCTCTGATACTCACTGCCCTTCTGTCTTCCTTATAGGTGTCTAACTACCCTTCTGGGGGTCCGAGCTGCCCATTCATTTTGCCAAAATTGTTGTGTACACTCTGCTACTTACCTGCTTTTACTTTACCCTCCCAATTTATATTTGCACTACAAGACACGAATAAAGAATAATCATGACTCCTCTGCATGGCAGTTGGAGAACAAACAGAGAAGCCTGCCACCTGTTCCAATGCTGTGTGAGTTTGAAGACTAGACTAAGACCAGGCTTCTGCTAGCCCAGGATTATGCTTGGTAGTATCAGAGGAGCCTCCAGATGCCAAAGTCCTCACTATGAAGAGATTTTGTATTGTCTACAAAGTCCAGGTGGGTCAAGCTGCCAGTTGCCTAAGCTTTGCGATTCCCAAGACCTCGCTTTCAGACATTGTTTCTGTAGGTGAGGGCCATAGTCAGGATGATTTCAATGTACACCACAAGTATACCACTTGTGCACCAAGGACAACACCTCAAGTACAAGTACGCCATGTGTACAAGGTGTGTCGTGCATCCTGGGCCAGTGCTTTTGCACACGATGATCTGAAGTACTCACTATTTCTGTAGTCCAGGGGCAGGCTTCAGTGAAAGGCTTAGTCCCTTGTAGATTAGAGCAACTATATAAAGCAATGTGCCTTTTATCTTCTTGTACTTTTCATCTGCTGTTTTTATTTTTTTACATAAAACTTAATATTCTATGTAGGGTGTCTAGCTGGTCTCTTGCAACGTTCAAATCTTCATACTTGTTCACACTCTGATTCATGTTGTGGAATGGCCTTCTGCCTAAGGACAGCTGCTCGCTATTTCATAACACTGCTTCCTCAATATATAATCCATTTATACTTGTATGGCAAATTTTTAAATCATTTTCTGGGGTGATCACCTTGGCAACTGGGAGACAGGCCTCATCCTAGAGATTTGAGATGAGGAAGACAGGAAGCCCGAGGAGTCAGAGGCTGTGGAAAAGAGAGAAAGAAATATGAGTGTCTCCACCTCCTACTTTCTCCTTTGAGAACACACACACACACACACACACACACACAGTACAGGCTTCTTGTACCAACAATGTTAAAGTATCCTACCAGTAAAATTTGAAAGGCGCCATCATGACACTGTTGGCCATCTGCCTCTGCACTGCCCGCGCCTTCATTTAGTGCCGGAGCAATGCTGTGTCTACAGGGTGGATGCTGAGGCAGCCAAGCACTGACTCACTTTAGTCAGTCTCCGTGCCTCTTTCATTTGGCCAAGAAACTGTGAGAGTCTCTCTTTATTTGTCAAATGGAAGCCTATTGGGCAGTCCCTGAAAAAGTCCTGAGCTACAAAGCATGAATTTAGGTGAAGACTTAATGGAAAGAAAAGTAAAATGTGTCAAAGTCTAAATGGGGAAAGAGTGTGTGAGAGAGAAAAAGTATATTAAGAGAAGCCGAAGTAAAAATAGAGCCTGAAATAAACTCTTCATAAAGGTGGTTAGTCACACTTTAGATTCTCATGATGTTCACACAGATGATATTGGGAGTCGTCTACATGGTCCTCAAATACACAGGCCTCCTGCATAGGCCTTCTAACTCCAATCAAAAAAAGATGAGTTTCCATAAAGAAAAACATATATAGTCTAAAGATTCTGATACATGTAGTAAACACAAGGAAAGCAGACAAAAAGAAACAGAAAAGTGTACAGGCTCCTGTAGCTTGTGCAGCTCCGTCAATCCCAGGGAAGGCTTGTTTATCTCCATCGCTCAGTACAAACCACATCACAGAGTAAGCTTCGGGCCCTTGAGGCACAAATGGCAGTGAGCCGAGGCTTAACCAGGTTATGTTGTAGCAGAAAACTCAAGATGTTTTGTAGATTCCTCCCTCTTTGCTGTCACCAGGTGAACCAGAAGGGAAGGGGAGGTTACGTTAAAGAACAGCACCAGATTGAACTTCAGTGAGCCCAGGTGTGACCCGGGAGACCCTAACTTTAGCTCTAGACAGTCTACCATCCAGGTACAGTGGGTCGGCAAGATGGGGCATTGCCAGGACTCTGAGTAAAGGACATGCTGGCAGCAGACCTGGTTTACAGGGAACACTCTGGATTGCAGGGTATGTAGAGTGCAGACTACAAAGCCTTCTCATAATACTTGGTTGACTCCGCAACGCAGTTTCTCATCAGTGTGCTCATTATTGCTGTGTGCTTATTGGTCTTCTACTTAGTTTTCAGAAAATCTATCGCAACATACTTCATTCCCTAATTTTGAACAGGTTGAGCCTGTCATGGATGTTAGTACAGAATTTGTTCTTTTATCATGCAAGCAAAGTTACAGGCAACAAGCGCTAAATAGCTGTCTCTCCACTCACGTTTTAACTGCCCTTGGTGTGAGTTCAGATCTGTTCCTCTGAGCACTGAACTTCTGCATGGAGGCCAGAGCAGCACATCAAAGCCCAGCAAGGCTTTAAAGTTCAGGTTCTTTCCTGCTTCCCTACAGAGAGGGTCAAGAACCCAAACATCCTCAATTGCTGCAGCAGGAGGGGAGATCACTACTGTCAACAAAACCAAACAGGAAGCAGCAAATGGCCATTTCTCCTATTTACTTTGTGGTTGTTAAGGGAGGCATAACTCCATTCCTTCAGCAGGATTGTCCAGGGCACAGGGAGTACATAGGGTACCATCCTTTCAGCTCGAGGAAAGTCTGATTTTACAGGTACTCGAGATGATTTCCCCAATAATGTCACTTGTTACAGCTTGTTATATAACAAGTCATAGGAATGCTGGAACTTTAAAATAACTGACCGTAGATTGTTTTTGATTTTTAAAAATGATTAACCAGAAATTCAACATGTGGTGTAATGTGCTAACCATCATGTTGTGAATCACTTCAACCTTAATTAAATGTCTGAGCTATTTCCTTTCTAGACTGAAGAGGATGTACACACAGCGAGTAAGCTGATATTTCAGCTCCCAGGATGTTCTTTGAGTGGTGCAGCTGAGATGTGTAAGGCTGGCTAAGATTTGAAAACTTAGCTAGTCAGTGGCCATCCATCCGACTCTCTCAGAGTGAGCTGCAGCACTCCACTGGCCCCATCCACAGGCCAAAAATGCAGGGCTTGTAAGGATTCAAGTAAACCCAGGGAAAGCAGCAGGGGATGTCATTTGTCTGTTTGATGAGTGTTTCCAGAGACAGATCAACACACCACTTACCGTTCTTAAAATGGCTTGGACAGACTTTCTTGATTTCAGAAAATAACTGGGCCTGCTGTTTGGAAGGGAGTAGAGTTTGCTAAATTTCTCTTGTCGCCCAGCAAGTGCTGTGCTAAGGATGGGATGGTAGGAGTCACTCATCCCTGGGACAGGCAGAGGGGAGCGTTGTGTATGTATAAAAAACTGAAAACTAACAGGGGATATAATTCAGTGGCAGAGCACTTGTCATGAATGAAAAAACCCTCGCACCCTGTCCCTAAAAGTGATAATAATAATAAAAGGTAGTTTGTTAGTCTGGGTTTTTACACCAGTACACACCAACAATTCTGTAATTTCAATGGAGCTACTCCACTTTGAAAAAGAAGCAAAACTTTCGTAGGTGTCAATGATGAATGACTGAAGCAGTTACTAAAGTTGGCAATTACATTCAGTATGAACACCACTATTGTTTAAAATCAGTGCCCATTCTATAATAAATATTATGTTCTAGATGGAAATAAAGTTCAGTCCCAGATATAATTGCTTATTTCAAGAATAAACAATTAAGTCATTTCACTTTGACCACCACCTCACCATAATTGTTTATTCTGAGTCTATATTTAAAGACAAGAACTAGACAGAGGCACAAGGCTTGCAGATGTGAAATGAGCCTGGAATAAACTTAAATAATTCACAGCAGTTGCAAGATCTGGAGAATTTTACCAGAAGCTACAGAAATTTATAATGAAATTTTGGTGACATTAGGGTAGTTTGAATGTAATTGGCCCCATAATCTCATGGGGAAGGGGCGCTATTAAGAGGTGTGGCTTTGCTGGAGTGGGAATGGCCTTGTTGAAGGAAGTGTGTCACTGTGGGGGTGGGGTTTGAGGTTTCCTATGCTCAGGATACCACCCAATGTCTCAGTCGACTTCCTCTTGCCTGCAAGATGTAGGACTTTGAGCTACTCCTCCGGCACCACATCTGCCTGCACGCTGCCATGCTCCCCGCAATGATGATAATGGACTGAACCTCTGAAACTGTAATCAGCTGCCCCAATTAAATGTTTACTTTATAAGCATTGCTGTGGCCATGGTGTCTATTCACAGCAATAAAAACCTTAACTAAGACGTATTATTTCAGTAGAAAACAATTCCACAGCAGAAATATTTGAAAGCTGTTAGAACTGACCCTAAAGCCACAAAGTACTTGACACTATTGTAATTTGTGGCAGTTATGATTAACTGGGATTGTTGTGACTCTCCAGTAAACTTATTTTAAAGGTTTTCTGTCTCTTTGTATAAAAGAAACTTGAAATTAAAATAAAGAAAAATTCTTTATTTATTAATGAGTAGGAAATAACATGTTGACTATATAGATTCCCGTGAGAATGTGAAATTCGCCTTGACCAATCCATCAACTAATTTGCAGAAGTTAACAAAACCAGAAACCTTAATGGAATTATTGATCACAGTGTGCCAATGCAGAAGTATTTTCTCCCCTTTCCAAAAATTATAAAAAGGTATTAAACCTCAATTTTTATTTTCAATTAAAATATGTAAATAAAATTTTTTATCATGATTACATTAGGGGTAGCTGTCCCTCCATCCCCCAAACAGATTTTTTTGAACACTTGCAGGTTCAAACCCTGAGAGTAAATAGGTCACTAAAAATCAAACTGAAAACTCCTAGTTAAACAAAACCCCAAACCCCTAGCTGAACAACATTAGCTCCAGGAGAGATAGGACTCTTCAAAAGTTAAGTGGTTATTCTTACCATAGCAGAGGCAGAGACCTGTGGAGCCAATTTCATATTTTTGCCATGTTTTGGTAAACTTGGGGTTCTTCCCCTTCCTCTCTAAGTTTGACACCTATTCTCTGATTGGTCACATTTTTTTTCCTTTTTGGGGGGTGGGGTGGGGATTTTCTCTGTGTAGCCCTGGCTGTCTTGCAACTCACTCCATAGCCCAGACTGGCCTTGAACTCAGAGATCCACCTGCCTCTGCCTCTGCCTCTGAGTGCATTAAAGGTGTGTTCCACCACTGCCTTGTGGCCCCATTTTTCTACTATATTTGCATGCTTGCATTCAGCTGATCAAAGCCTAGCTGGTTTCCATCAATATAGGCATCCTGGGCTGTAACAGTC
Source organism: Bramus lutescens (assembly GCA_001685075.1). Taxonomy (NCBI): domain Eukaryota; kingdom Metazoa; phylum Chordata; class Mammalia; order Rodentia; family Cricetidae; genus Bramus; species Bramus lutescens. The sequence continues at coordinate 114,440 of LOEQ01004797.1, read as the reverse complement.
AGGGTCCTCTAGAGGAACACAACTGATTAGACTGTACTAAAACTTTCTATATATAAGGGGATTTATTAGAGTGGCTTAAAGTCTGTGGTCCAATTAGTCCAACAATGGCTGTCTCCTGGCAGAAAGTTTAAGAATCCACTATTTATTTAGTTCATGAGGCTGGATGTCTCAGATGGTCTTCAGCATGTACCAGAATGCTGAAGAAGTAGGCTCTAATACCAGTGAGGGAATGGGCTTGCCTACCAGAGTTAGGGCATGCAGGCAAAGAGCAAAAGCTCCTTTTTCTATGTCATTTACACAGGCTGTTAGCAGAAGGTGTGGCCCAGATTTAGGGTGGATCTTCCTACCTCACAAGGTTCGGATTTAAGGCAGGCCTTTCCATCTCAAGGGATCTGAATTTAAGGTGGGTCTTCCTACCTCAAATGATACAATTAACTAAAAATCTTTCACAAATGTGCCCAGGAACTTGGGTTGTTTAGTTAATACCACAAGTAGTCAAGTTGACAATCAAGAATAGCCACCACAAGTCCACCCTTATCAACCTGACACACAATTGTTTCTTCTTACATCATGCTTAATTTCCAAATGAAAACATTAAGTAGGTCATAATTACACTTAACATGATGTAACTATCCCATGTACCATCACAAACACACTATATATTTTAAAATAGGTGGCAGTGTCCTTTGAGGGACATTTTTAGTGTCTCAAAACTTAAATATGATAAGCACTGATATCTCAATTGATGTAACTGCGTGATAAAGAAATTGAGAAAAGATAACACAAATATCTGTATGAACACACCCTTAACAAAATAGGACAGAAACCCTTGTCAATTATAATCCTTGTTTTTGCAGCTGGTCACATGACTTAGTGGGTCTTTATAACTACTTTTCCCTACTGCCACTGTGTATTTCCTCCACCCTCAGAAAGCACCACAACTCGTCTTGGTTCTTTTCCTGGAGGAATGACCCATACCTTCACACCTGAAGGATCTGTGCCCTTTGTCATCCATCCTGACTGAGTTAGGTTGTTGTAGTTTCTGATTGACTTTAGTCATAAGTCATGGTGGCAGTGAGAGATCCCCTAAAGGACTCCCTGCACCTCAGACATAATCCTTCTTTGCCTCCACTGTGAAGAAGTCATTCAATTTCCCATTGGTAATCTCAATCAATTACCTTCCTATCATTGGCATTCCTTTCTTAGCCTGTTAGTTTAAGGACAGCGGGAGTGGCCAGGGGAAAGCCTGAGCTTTCAGTTTCATGAAATGTTTGTTGTATCTTCCCTTTTTCACTTCTTGACTCCTGGACCCATGTATCCTAGCTATGGGGGAAACAGTACCATATTTTGATTATCGAATCAAAGCATCTACTATCACTATCTCTGCAGAACCCTTCCCCAGCCCTGCAGGCTACTACCACCTAATTGGCCTTATAACTATATCTTGGGGAGGCCACTCCACTGTTCTATCAGACCAGCTGCTTAAGGAGAGGGGGAAACATGGCAAGACCAGCGGATTCCATGATTATAGGCCCGCTGTCACACGCCTTTGGCTCTAGAGAAAGTTCCTGTATCAGAAACAGTGCTGTGTGGAATACTATGACAGTGGGTAAGGCTCTCTGTCAGTGGTTGAATGGTGGTTTTGGCAGAAACATTACATGTAGGAAAGGTGAATCCATAACTAGAATAAGTATATGCTCCAGTAAGGACAAAGCATTCCTGTCTTTCCCACAGAGGAAATGGTACAATGTACTCAACCTGCCACCAGCTCGCTGCCTGGTCATCCTGGGGAATGGTACCATATCTGAGGCTCAGTGCTGGTCTCAGCAGATCTGGCACTCAGCAGCAGCTGCAACCAAGCTGGCCCTGGTGAGTGGAAGTCCATGTTTTCCTGCTCACATATACCCCCATCTCTGCCACCAGGGCCACTCTGTTTGTGGGTCCATTGGGCAATGACAGGGATGGCTGGGGGAGAGACTGACTGTCCACAGGATGGGTCATCCCATCTAGGTGAGTACTGAACTCCTGTGCTGAAGCCGCCTTTGGATGAGCATTTACATGAGACACAAGTATCTTCACATCCTTTGACCTATGAAAGAGATCTATCCATGTACTTCTTCCCCCAATGTCTTTATGATTTTCTCACTTTTGAAGTCCCTGACCTTCCAGACAGCCCATTGACTGCAGCCCACGAATTAGCTAAAAATAACATGTCTGGCTATTTTGCCTTCCAAGCAAAATGTACCACACAGTATACTGATGAAGTTCTGCCACTGTGAGAGCTGTCTTCATTGTTTTCTTTCAGGGTTTTCACAGAAAGGCACTGTAAGGCACTTCTGGGTGGTGCCTGCATAACGTGCAGAACCATCAGTAAACCAGGCCCTAGTCTTCTCTTCCTCAGTTCATCTATCATAGGGCACAGCCCATGAGTCTATAAAGGTGCATGCTTGGGAGCAGACGGTGTTGTAACAGGAATAGAAACCATAGGTATTTGGGCAACTCCTTCATGTAGCTTGCTTGCTCCCTCACGGCCTGCTTGGGCTCAATCCCATACATACCACTTCCATTTGATAATGGATTGCTGCTGCACACATCCTTCTTTATGACTTGGTGGGTCAGATCACAGTACCCAGCTCATGATGAGCAGCTCAGGCCACGCGGTAGCTTGGTGAGCTTTCGACAAATGTTCAGTTTCCACTAAGGCCTGATAGCAGGCCAAGAGCTGTCGCTCGAAGGGAGAATACTTGTCTGCAGATGATGGCAGAGTCTTGCTCCATAATACCATGGATCTCCTCTGTGATTCACCTATAGGAGCCTGCCAAAGACTTCAAACAGCATCACTTACCTGCCCCTGAACGTGCCAGGAACCAGCAAATTTGCTGGATCATATGGTCCAAGTGGTAGAGCAGCATGCACAGAAGTCTGGACCTGTTGAAGAGCCTTCTCCTGTTCCAGGCCCCACCCAAAGCTGGCAACTTTTTTCATCACTTGGTACATGGGCTGAAGCATCACACCCAAGTGAGGAATGCTCTATTCCAGAATCCAAACAGGCCCACTAAGTATTGTGCTTTTTTTCTTGGTGGTCGGAGGGGCCAGGCACAATAACTTATCCTTCACCTTAGAAGGAACATTTCTGTATTCCCCACACCACTGGACTCCTAGAAATTTCACTGAAATAGAAGGACTTGAATTTTGGTTGGGTTTATTTCCCATCCTCTGATGTACATGTGTTACCAACGAGTCCGAAGTTGTTGCTACTTCCTGCTCATTTGGTTCAATCAGCATAATGTCATCAATATAGTATGATATTTTGTGGAAGAGACAGATGTTCAAGATTCCTTTGAACTAAGTTATGACCCTGGGCTGGAGAGTTCCTATAACCTTGAGCTAAAACTGTAAAGCTATACTTCTGGCCTTGCCAAATGAAAGCAATTTGCTTCTGGTGGTCCTCATGGACAGATACCAAGAAAAAGACATTTTTGTAGGTCAATAGCTACATACCAAGTGCCAGGAGATGTGTTAATCTGCTCAGGCAAGGGCACTACACATGGTATAGGAGTTGCAATTGGAATCACTACTTGATTAAGGCTGCAGTAGTCAACTGTCATTCTTCTGGCTAGATAGGAGAGCTGAAGGGTGATAAGGTGGGAACTACCACCCCTGTATCCTTCAAGTCCCTGATGCTGGCACTAATATCTGCAGTTGCTCCAGGGATGGGATACTGGTTTTGATTCACTATTTTCCCTGGCAGAGACAACCCTAAAGGCTTCTATTTAGTCTTTCCAACCACAGGTCAGGGAACAAATTTGGGAGTTCTGCCAACTTCTAGGTACATCTATCCTTGTTTCACGTTCCAGGACTGGGGAAATAACCACAGGATGAGTTTGGGGGCCCACTGTACCCAGTGTGAGATGGACTTCAGCCAAAATTGCATTAATTACCTGACCTCCATAAGCCCCTGATTTAACTTCAGGGCCAACATGTTCTTGGGGTCTCCTAGAATCAGCATCAATTTAGAGCCTGTATCCAACAGACCCTGGAAAGTCTGATTGTTTCCACACACCCCCCACCCCAGTGTACAGTTACCCATGTAAAAGGTTGTAGGTACCTGTGGGGAAAGAGTGGAGAAAATCTAACAGCAAAATTCTTAGGTATTTATTCAAGGTTCTTTATCAGGGAACCCTGGATGTCCTTCATTCTAGAAGTCTGGGTCTACAAACTGGCTCAAGTTTGGAAATTGGTTCGTGGGCCGAGATTCCCTTTTGCAGTAATCCAATGTAGCTTTTCTTTCATTTGTTTGAGAATTTTTCTGCTTATGCAGATCAAACAGAAATACAGTAGACTTCTAATTCATTTCATGCCTGGAAATACTACGACTGATTAGGAAGTACCAATGGTCCAGACAAGTCATACCACTATATAATTCACTTGGCTTGTGCTGTGCATTACAGAAACATTGCTTCCTTATACTGCCTATTGTGATAACTGCAACCACCTTGTGTTTGGTTATTCACTGCTGTCCCCTGGCCCTGCTTCTCTAGGGTCCAGTTAAGCCCATTGCATTTGGTTGATCTAAATTAAATGCAGCATCTCCAACCCTCAAGTCTGGCACAGGGAAAGAGTGCTAGCAAAGCCCTTCGAATGGGCTGGTGCTCCCCCCCACCGTCTCACAGGATTCCTGAAGGGCTCATCTTCTAGGTCTTCCCATTGTGAGAATGAAGTCTTATACAGTGTACCTTTTCAGCACTGAAATTTCCCTGAGCCTTAAAGCACTTCATCACCACTAAGCCAAGCAATATCAGACATCTTCAGTTCCTGTAAGTAGACCATCTTTTGACAAATGTTTTAGCCAGCCAGTTAACACACTTTTAGCATTGCGTTTAACTGTTCAAAATTCTATATTAACCCACACCCTCCTCTCAGCTGGTCTATATCAATAAACTCAGCCTGATAGAGTTTTATGTTTCTTCCACCATTATCCATTTTTGTAAATGCCCTAGTCTTATACCTTTTCAGAAAGAGAATACTATAGAAAAATTTCCACCCTAATTTATGAAGCCAGCCTAACAGTGATAGCAAAATATTAACAGCAATGTATAGGAATAAAACACCTCAGGGCCGCTTAAACCATGAGCAAATGCCAAGCCAAACAATAGTGCAAATGATTGCATGTCTTAAGCAAGTTGAGTTGCTTGTTGCACTAACAAAATAAGAAAGAAAATTTTGCTGTTATTAAATGTAGAAAAGTAATGTGTTAAAAATATATGTGATTAAAAACATATTTTGGCAAACTAAGAATAGAAGATAGCATCCTTTTGCATTTAATTATTTAGGGTGTTTCATGGCTCATGTGTGGAGCTCTGAGGACAACTTGCAGAAGTTGTTTCTCTCCTTCTATCGTGTGGGTCCCAGGGATTGAATTAAGGTCATCAGACTTGGCAGCAAGTGCCCTTATTGGCTGAGCATTTTCTTTAGTCTAATACAGGATAGTTACAAAACACCAACCACAGACAAGAGAAATAGGGTTTCCTTTTCTGATAAGAAATAAGAGAAACATGATAGTCATCGGCACTAGGGCCCTTTCACTCAAGGTCCCTGTTAATGTAGTAAGAAAATAAAGAAATAAATATATAAATAAAAGAGCAAATAAAGACCTGATATGGCAATGCATTTAGAAAATATCCGAAATTCTACACATAGGTATTTGTGCTGACTTAGTAAGGTTGTTTCCAGTAACCTTGTCTATTAACTCAATTCTAATATCAATCTGTGGATTTTTTTCTACATGTTCTTTGTGTGTATATCTGTAGGAACATATGGCATATGTGTGAAAAAAAATCCCTTGAAAGACAGAAGGAGGTATCAGATCCCCAGAACTTGAATTACAGATGATTATGAATCACCGGATGTGGGTGTTAGGAACTGAACTTGGGTCTTCTGGAAGATCAGTGACACCTTTAACCACTAAGCTACTTCTTCAGCTTCTATGTGTAAACTTTAAAATTTCATTTCTATGATGATATAAAATAAAGTAGAAAATTATAATAGAAGGAAAACTATTTGAAACTGAGGAACAGATGTGTTCAAGTTGTGAAAGAAACAGAAAACATTCTGGAGAAACATTTAATGCACAAACAAGTGAAAGTCTGTATCATGTTGGTACATTGGAAGAACTGAAATTTTTTAAATGTTATTTTCCTGAAAGTTTTAAAAATAATAGAATTCAAATTCTAGTTGTCTTATTTAAGCATATATTTGTGGTGTGTGTATGTGGAGAGAAGGGGAGAAAGAGGATAAACTTTAGAAAAATATTGAAAATGCATAAAAATTCTAGTAAATTAGGTATAAATAATGTACCCTTGATAGGAAGTGAACAGTAAAAATAATTTACTGTGTTAGATATTATTCACTGTGTCTTTCTTTCATCCTGGGGTGAGCATAGAGAAAAAATTCAGAGCAACCAGAATTTATAACAAGGTGGACTTAGTGCTAGATCATGTTCACCTGAAGCAAAACACGGACAGGACCAAGAACAAAGCCACAGACTTTGTAGTCATAGCTGTTAAAATTCAGAACTTCTGTTTATCAAAATGTCTTTAATTAACAAAAATGAATCAAGCTATAGGATAAAATATTATATTATGTAGGTACTGTATCTAGTATACCTACAAATAATATGCAAAACAATCCAATGAAAAATAGGCAAGAGAAGCAAAGAGACATTCACACACACACACACACACACACACACACATGCACACACACTCACACACACACTCACATGCAAGCATGAAGTACTACTTGAAGTGACAAAAAAACCTTTTTTTGAAAGTGTGTGTTTGTCTTGTTTTGTTTCTGTACTCAAGGAAATGCAAATTAAAACTACATTTTAATATTAGAGTAGTGTGGAAGGAATTGCAGTGTAGGATTGTGGCTTTTAAACCATCACAATGATGCTAAAACACATCTTTATTAATCAAACTAGGAATAATTAAAATAAGTGCTTTTGCCAATGAGAAATGCTTATTTATTACAGTAGTATAGAAATAAATTCTTTGGGATTTTATGCTCTCTTGCATGTTCTTGTTCTGCATCCTGATTGTGTGGAAGTGTTTTCTCTGCAAAGTTGTCAATGTATTTGAAGAAGTAGGAGAGGACTGGTAAATGGTTCAATGAATACGGTGGTTGACGCAAAACTTGACAACTAAATTAGTTTGACTTTTTAAGTGTTGGTTGTGCGAAATCAGACATTGTTACGGATTGAGCCCTTGTGTTAACCAGTTCTTGCTTCCAAGTGTTGCAGTTTTCAATGCATCCCATCCATTTGCTGAGAATGCCACTCAGATTTTGCAGGTGTTCAGAAACTGTAATGGCATTCAAGGCCATGGACTACAGAGTGAGTTTCAGGAAAGCAAAGGCTACACAGAGAAACTCTGTCTTCTCTGTCTTGAAAAACCAGAAATAAATCAGAAAGAAAAGAAAAGAAAACTGTAGTAGACAGGAACGGCAGCTGGCAGCAGACCACCACTACCAGTGACGTTTTGGCTTAAGTTTAGCTTTGGAAAGAGCATTGGAGATTTTTTTTTATTTGAGTCTAGGAGAGGCAGCTGTTGGAGATCATGTTCAGTTTCTAACCCCTCCTCCAAGAAAAAAGAGAGCAGGCAGGAAAGAGTACAAACTGAAAGTGTTTTATTGTCAATTCAGGGTTAGCAACTTTTAATCAAGATAAAATTTGAAATAGATTGCCAAGCAGTATTTAAATAAAATGGGGTTGAACTCTTAGTAGCAGCAGGAGGATGCAGAGAGCTGTCGCAGCTCCAAGAAGCACTCAGCAACAAAAGCTATCAGAGGGCTTTGGAGTATATGAGATTCATGTATGCGTCTCTTAATGTCCTCATTGTTGTCTAAGTTCTCTGGGATTGTGGTTTGTAGGCT
>LOEQ01004797.1:44915-67169 GCA_001685075.1 Bramus lutescens | reverse complement strand
TTTTTTTCAGTCACTAGGATGTCTTGGTCCTAAATATAGTAAACATTTTAACATGTCTTCTCCTTCTGTTGTCCCTGGTTGTGTTTGAGACAGGCCTTTCGGGGGGCGGGGAACTGGGGCCTATGATGGTGGGAACTGCACCAATGGAAGCTTCACTCCATTCCTGAGAGGGGCTAGGTGTTCGCCATTCTGAAGAAGGGAAAGACACCTGAAAAGTTTCTGTGTCCGACAACCCTATTGAAAGAATGTCCGACTCAGGGCAAGACTGTTCCTATACTATAGTTAGTGCCTTGAGATTTTCTCATACTGGAATTACATTATCTCTTCCTATTGTGATTTGTAAACTAAAACCCCCTGGAGGTCACTAAATTACTAGCAGATGTTTGGCCTGCACAACCCAAATCTGTGTACCTGTAGACATGGTGGACATGGGAATGAAGCCAGTGTTTATACCCAGGGTACTCACAAGGGAAATTATTTTCCCATAAACTTCCTGCAATGAATTAGAGTCAGACTGGGAAGCAGGGGTCAGAATGCCAGACTCCCGAGACATTGTACACAGCTGTTTGCTGGTAGCAAGGATTGGAAATGAATGTTTCCCAAATCCTTCTCTATTGCCCCATTTTAAATGGAAATTCTCTTTGAAAATTAGACCCGTTTTTCAAAGTAAATATTTCTATGTGTATGATAAAAAATGTAGCACACAAGCCATTTCTCGAAGCTCTTTGGTGTTTTAGAGCTCAGTGTTATGTGGAAGGGTGATTTGATTAGCTGATGGTGAAAACATTTCAAAAATAGAAGAAAACCAGAAAATATTGGGCAATGGGATAAAATTGTGCCATTACTTTAATTGCGTTAACTAAACTCTCCTCTCAAATTCATAAGCATTTCGTCAGCTGAAGGACAGGCAATGTCCTTGATAGATCAGGCAGCTTCCTGCATACTTAGTGTTTTCAAATAGCCAAATACTCTTGCATTTTGCTCAATGTGTCCTAATTCACATTTTGGCCTCTTGGAGATGAAGCGTGGGGTAGGGCGTGTATCTTGTCTTCAGTTTAGTAGATGGAAATCCTAAAGGTAGGAAACTCAATAGGTTGTTTTGTAGGTTATCTGTGACATACCCTAAGTTTAAAGAGAAAAGCATAAATCGCACACATAATGCTCCTTCGTCCTCGGTACCTCCCAGTTCACATGCTAAAGGCTCACATTTCAGTTATCTATAAAATTGCTTTATTATATTTTGTAGTTACTGCCCATGAACTGTCAGCCCCTGAAATGCTCATGAACTTCTCAGGCTTCCACAGCTGTTTAGAGATCCACTTTTGTCCTCAAGCCTGTCCTCTTCCACCCCCTCCCCACCCCTGTCTCAGCTTGGTAAGGACCTCTCACTGCCAGGCCTCTTCTCCTGCCTGCAGCCCCCTGGGCCACATTCTCAATTCTTGTGAACTAGCTGCGGTCTCCAGTTGGCCTTGCTGTGCCATCAGTGGTGCTGTTAATTGCCACAGGGAGACAGGCCGCAGCCTGTTGAAGGGTTGAACTCTGGGTTCTTTTCCAGATGCCCACAGAAATATAAACCTGCCGGAGAAGACAGATTCTCAGAGTCTGTTAGGGTCAGAAAGAAAGAGGGTGGTTTTAGTTTGGAAAGAGAAGAAAAGATGCTGAGGCCATATGTTTATTTCTTGAACGGAGGCATTCATTCAGTTCTTAACTCAAGAATAACACTGAATTTTAATGTGGGTTAAGATCGTCCCTGAGTTTCCTTCTGCGTGTTTCAGTGCTCTGGGAATCATCTAGAAACATGATCTCAGGAGAAATGTTGAGCTGTTCTGAAAGGAGCCGAATTTCTATGCTCAGTATGATGTGTAAGTTCTGATAATGAGCACGATATGCTTCAATGTTTTGTACTTGAGAATATTTATTAGATGAATCATTATTAGGCGAGTGAAAATCTTGTTATAAAATGTAGCAAATAAATGGGTTACTAGCTGTGTACATGGGTGCTGGGAAATTTGAACTCAGGTCCTTTTGCTTGTGTGGATGTTGTACTGAGTCCTTTCCCAGATCTCATTAGCTTTAATTAGACATATGACATGTCTGCTGTGAGCTGTTTGCATCAGCCTTTTGCTGGACAGAGTCAGAAGGAGTTTGCCACTAATGTATATATCTGCATACCAAAACAAACCTTTTGGGGGCTTATTTGTAGATAGCAACTGTCCTCTTCAATTATTGTGGGATATACAAAGCAGAATGAAATATACTAGCAAAAATGAAAACCTTTTGGCGTGGTAGTGATGCAGAGGCATGAGAATTGCCTTGAGTTCCAGGCCTGAGCATGCAGTGAGCGCAAAGTCTTCCGGGGCTACATAGCAAGAACACATCTCAAAAAGTCAAAATTAAACACAAAGATAAAAGACTTTAAAAAAAATGAATCGGCCCCAGTCAATTTAAAGAGCTATCTATCATTTAACTCTGCTTGAGATAGTCACGGCATAAACGCATGCCATAGGGTTGTAAAGCAGTATTTGTTGATCGAATCAGATGTTTACTTTTTTTCATGTGTGAGAACAGTAGGTGTGTAATGCAGAGGATACTAATAATAGACATGCAGCACACTAGCACATATGGAAGCTACTCTGGGAAAGTTGAACCAGCATCTTATAAATCCTAAAAAGAATTTGTGACGGGATTGTTTGTGCTCACCAATTTGTGTGTCTAGATGAAGTCTAAGGTGATGGATGGTGCTGGCTTTCCTGTTCCTGTGGCTGCTGGAAGATGAGGGTGTTTGTAGACACAGCAGTTTTCAGATTATGTCTTTAATGCAATAGACATTGCTCCCTTTGGGAATGACTGAGAGAACTGGCAGAGTTCTCTTCTAGATTGGGCTGTAGAAAGACAGTTCTAAAGCTATTTTATGTCCAGAGGCTGCCAGTGACAAGAAATCCAAGAGCAGAAGTCACTGATATAGGTCAAACACAGTCTGTGCCAAGCTTCACTCCAAACCAATATGCACAGATCAGATCCTGAGTGAATTCAGATCCCAGGGCACTATGCTGACTGTAAGTTGCTTTTATTGTTTGACTATATCTATCGGTGGATTTCTAGAATTCCGTGCATTCTCTGGAGAACCTTTCTTCTAGCAGGTTAGTGACATCATTGCAGGAGGTGTTAAGGGGGCTCCTTTCTCCAGCCCCAGGGACAAATCAGGCAGGGACCAGCTGGCCTCTGGTATCACCTGCTGTGTTTCTTCTTCTCTTAAGCTATGGGATGGGCCAGGCAGGAAGGAAAAAGGAGTGTGAGGGAAACTGGACAGCTGTTTTCCGTCTTCCCCTAGGAAAGACAAGGGGAAACAGCCACAAGGCAAGCAGGAGGGGTGTCTGNTTCTTCTCTTAAGCTATGGGATGAATGAGCCAGGCAGGAAGGAAAAAGGAGTCTGAGGGAAACTGGACAGCTGTTTTCCGTCTTCCCCTAGGAAATACAAGGGGAAACAGCCACAAGGCAAGCAGGAGGGGTGTCTGCTTATGACAGCGAGGCTTGCTTAGTATTTTTATCCTTTAGGATGATTTCTGGAGGCTGTTGAGGTCTCTGCAAAGGTTTACAGCCTAGGCAGATGGGTGCTGCGGGGCTCTGGGGCTGTGACTTCTTGAAAATCAGAGAAAAGAAAAATGAATTATTTATAGGAATATAAGAGAAATGGTCAGTTTCATTATTTTAAGTGAAAGGGTTTTTGTCGCTACAGTTTTTCCGTAGCATTTTTACTAGAGTCTAGTATCAGCTGGCTGGTTAAATTAATTCTGGTTGTATAAGGTTTCTAGAACCTTCATTTAGGCAGATGCTGCAGAACCCTATGCTTTATTTTCTTCCTCAAAGAAACTACTTTTTCTTCATATTTAAAAGAAGTTAAAGTAACATTTTATTATTAACAAATGTTAACTGGTAGACACATTGCATAATTACTGCCACAGTCAAATTGTCTTTGTATCCATTTTTATCATAGTGTATCTCAGCTCTCTTAATTTCTTGTGTTTTTTTTTCCCCAGTCATTTTTAATAGTCTTAGCACCAGACTCCACAGCTTCATTGGACTTTTATTTATGGTTTAAACTTTCTCTACTCCATTTCTAAGGGGAGACTTTTGTTTTTGATGGTTGTTGTGTTTTGATAGATAGGCTCTCATGTAGCCCAAAGTGGCTTGGAACTTGCTGGGAAGCAGAGAATGACCTGGAATGTCTGAGCCTCTTGCTCCAGCTCCCAAGTGCTTGGGTTATAGGCACATGCCGCCATGCCAGGTTTATCTCCACCTTTGCTCTTTTATACTCAGATTGGCAGAGTGAAAGAATCTCAGTGGTCACATGAGCATGTGAGGCCTTCACCATTCTTGTGGTCACAAGAGGGAAGTTGCCAATGCCAGAAAGAACTCTGGAAATTTCATATAGGAATGTTCTTTTAAGGCCAGAAGAGGGGGTCACATCCTCCAGAATTTAGGTACAGATGGTTGTGAGCTGCCGTGTAGTTTTGGGAATCGAACCCAGGTCCTCTGGAAAAGCAGCCGGTACTCTTACCCTGGAGCCATCTTTCCAGACCATTGAAGGGTTCTTAGAGCAGTCTTTATGGTTAAAAACAAACAAAAACCCAATAATAATAGTTTTTAGAAACAATGTGAAATTTTTTCCTTTTGTTTAAGAAGATAATTTCAAAAATATTGATTCCATGGCTTCTGGGTGGTACTTCAGTTAAGATGTGATTTTTATGTGTGTGTGTGTGTATGTGTGTGTGTGGTTTTTTTTTTTTCCCTACAGAAAGTGGAAAATATGCAGTCAGCTGAGATGAGCCCAGTTTGGGGATGCTGTGGGCTAAAGGAGGTTCGTGTCTTAGTTGCTCTAAGTGCTGACGCAGTGTTAGAGCCCGTGTGCCACAGTTTCACTTCTCAAGTTGATTCCTGGAATCACCAAAGACCCTCAGTTCTCTTACTTCAGAATGTCTTCTTTTGGTCTCTCCAGTTTTATTTCATTTTGTCTTTCTCTGCTTACCTGATGTCTTTTAGAACTTAAAGTGTGTTCCTAGCAGACTCTAAGGACTGACCTAATGACTTTATTCAACTGTCCCATTATTCTTTCTTATGTTTGAAATGTCCAGATCGGCCTCCCCCACCCAAAGAAACTAGTATTTTGGGGGCCACATTCTGATCTGTTTGTTATCTTTAGATCCTAAAGCTTTTCAGCATGAAAATGTGTGATTTAATGTGATTTGCATAGAATTACTCTATAGATGTTAATGAAAAGTAGCCGAGTTTAAAAGTCAGTTTCATTTCAACATGTTAAATTTCATTTTTAAAGTTTGAGGTCATTGGCCCTCTTCCAATATCTGTCTCTTGGGCAGTGAGTATTTGAGTCACTGAATTGCCCTGGAGTGTCAAGCCCCTCCCCTCAGGGCAGCTGGGCCAGCAGCTCTGGAAGGAGGTCATAAAGTAGATCCTCTTTTGTGGGATTGCGCTTTTTTATTTTCTGTGATTGGTAAAGCTTCTTACTGTTGATTCAGTGACTGCAAATTTTAGAAGAGATGGATTTGTGTCATTTGGGAGCAAACACTTGATGTCTAACTTTGTCCAGTGCGCTTCTGAACTCGGACAATCAGATGAAAGAACATTAGGCCTGCGTGATAGGAACTTAGGAAGGACTTAGTTCTTAGCAAGTATTTGCCAGCTTCTTTTGTTCTTGAGGGCATGTCTGGGTGGCAGCAACAGGGGAGGCATGCCAAACAGATATGATGTGGCTTATGGCCTTGAGGAATTTAAAATCTGCTTGGCATTGAGACTGATTCTGAAGCTTAATGAGATCAACTAAACAGTGAGTCGAACACCAGGGCCACAGGAAGGAAGGGACTGGAGAAGATGACGGGACAGAAGGATAACAGCTGTGAAAGGATACGGAATTGGGCCCGGAAGGGAGGGGGTAGGACGCTATTGCAGGCAGGCTAAGGAGCAAGGTACAGGAAAAGGAGGGAGCAGGAATGGAATGGCTGAGTTGCAGCTTCCTAGCTCCCTGTATGTCATTCTACCTTTTCCCTTCCCCTCAGATGTTTTTCAGTGTTTCCATGCATGTATATATATATATATACATATATATATGTATGTATATATATATATAGTGTGTGTGTGTGTGTGTGATATGTGTATGTGTGTATATGTGTGCTCCATAGTGTGCATATGGAGGTCGGAGTGCCGTCCTTCCCTTACACTTTGGAGCTACACGTCTCTTCTTGGCTGTTTGCTACTGCGCATGCCTGCACTTCTCCTGGCTCCAGCTCCCAGCTTGCTGTTGGAGCACTGGGAATGTAGATGATTGCTGCAGGCCTAGCTTTTTATGCGATATAGACTCAGGACATCAAAGTTGGGCAGCAAGACCGTTGAGCCATTTTCCTAGTCCTGCCACACATACTTTTCAGAGCCCTGTACTTGATGCTGTAGGAGGGACAGATGGCTAAGCCTTCGAGTCCCAGCAGTATGTCCCGGAATAGGTGAGATCTGCTTCACATTCCTTTGGGATCCAGAGAGGACCAAGGTACAATGTGAGGAGGAGAGATGACTATAGATGTTAAAATGCTCAATATGCATAGAATTAATCATCAGTGTATAGCCGAGATAGTTAAATCTGTGTGCATTCTTACTTAACCCCTTTAGGGCCCAGTTCAGGTACCACTTCCTTACTGTGTCTGTCCTTCCTCACCCTCTCTGAGTGCCAGTGTCTGTCTCCCTCTTGCCTGGACCTGTATGTACCATTCTCCACACAGCCATAGACAGCCAGACCACAGAGGGCCTTCAGGTATAGGGGTGCTCTCCGTTTCCCGAAAGGATCTTGTGCTGTTCTTCTTCTTAATGTGGCCTGCCCTGTGCCTTCTTTCTATTTGAGATTGAAGAGAACGATGGAGTCTTAGGGTTTCTATTGCTGTGACAAAAACACCATGACCGAAAAACAATGTGTGTGTGGGGGGAAGGGCTTATTTTCTTTTGCAGCTTGTAGTCTATCATCCAGGGAAGTCGTAGGAACTTGTAGGTTGGAGCTGATACAGAGGCCATGGAGAGGTGCTGCTTACTGACTTGTTCCTCATGGCTTGCTCAGCCTGCTTTCTTATAGCACCCAGGATTACCAACCCAAGGGTGGCATTGCCCACAGTGAACTGGGGCCTCCCCCATCATTCTTCAATCAAGAAAATGGACTACAGACTTGCCCAGAACCTGGTGGGACATTTTCTTAACTGAAGTTTGATTTCTAAAAACATAACTCTAACTTGTGTCAATTCGACACAGAACTAGCCAGCATGGATAGGAAGATAGTTTTATTGGTAGTACACCTGCAGTGGATACTCTGATATGTCACTGTCCACTTTATAGGTGACAAAGAGAGGGCTGAATGCTTTCAGGAAGGGGCAAAACGTGAAGTGTCCATGGTAAGGGTTTACTAAGGAGTAAACCCAGTAGGAGATGAATGAGCAGATAGGTCTGCAGCATTCAGTAAGAAAAATTGCTGCCTCCTAGCGTATGGCTAAGGATTGAGGTTTCTTAAACCATTGAGGAAGATGGAAATACCCCTCAAACAGATAAATGAGAAGATGTAGACAAATGGCAGTTTCAAATGATGAAAGTGTCCCCTCCCCCCAAGTCACTTAGAAAACCAGTGTCCTCATGGATTGAAGTGGCTGGTTCCGGCTTGCTTGTGGAGTGGGAGAATGTGACATTTGTCTTTCATGCAAGAGCAGGACAGGGAGTAGGTGTCACCAAAAGAGTCAGGTACCTCAAAAAGCTGTCAACTTAAAAGGATCCCAACGGTCCTTTGTCCACTCACCTCTCTTCATATAACTGAGGCAGTTTTCTGGCCTCATACACATTTGAGACAAGACATGAGAAGTGCGCTTGAAAAGGAGTCTTCTCCAACACAGGCAAAGGGAATTTTGTCAGGTTTGACCAAAAGAAGTAGCTGGGGGAAGCCAGCTGTGAGTAGAGATGGGGTGGAAATGCTAAGGAGAGCATGGAGACTTGGAAAAGTTTACACAAGAGATGAGGGTTAAGAGGGGCATATGATGATGCTGGCATTGTCAGCATAGGATGTGAAAGACCTCGCAAAGGACAACTGACACATGAAAACGAGGACACAGACACTGCATCCAACATTCCTGACTTTGTACATTGACATAAATATTCAACATGTGGCTGTTCCGCTGAGTTGGACTGTTTCTCCTCCTCTTTCCTCTCTCCCCTTCTCCTCTTCCTCTTCCCTTGGCCCTCTCTCTACTTTCGTCTTCTAGTCAGAACTTTTGGGTAACTACCTGCTATAAGCAGTCACAGCTCTGGGAACCTTGCTCATATTATCACATATCTTTTGTATGACCCCGTGGCACGTATATGTTTACCCCTTCCTTCTAGGTAGGGAACTGAATTGTAATATGTCTGTGGGAGCTCGTTTTTATCCTGTACATCTAGGTCATTCATTCATCCTGTCTTCAACATTCCTTTGTTGCCTCAAAAACACGTTTCCCAATAGTAACTTAGCTATAAATATCATAATAGTTTTCTTAGCACAGTCTAACAGCAAGGCAGAAGTGGTAGTATAATTTCCTAGATGAAAAAGCTAGTCCTCCCTTAATTTAAATCTTAAAAGTAGTAATATTAACAAACCCTCTATACTAAACAATTAAAAATGGTAATTATCACTGGAAATAGGACTAAAGGGACTGACTTTAAATTTCAAAATAGAATGATGTGAATAAAAGCAATTATGCCAAGATCATCCAGCAAAGAGCCCATTGCCTCTGGGCTGTATTAAACCTATATAATGGGCCAGGTGTTTTAGTGTTTTTAAAAAGACCCAAGGAGACTCATGAAAACCCTCTGTAGGATGTGGGGAAATGAGGGCATTCTGGAAGTGCTCAGGAGCACACCAGGCTTGGTGGTGGTGCTGACAGGCTTATGGGTAAAGCTAGTCCAGTCACAAGGCAGCCTGGGATGGGATTTAGAGGGACTCTTGGGAGGACACTGCCTGCACACAGTTCTAGTGAAGTCTGGTAATGACACCGCTGAGCAGCCCTGGAGATTCCAGCATTGTGGTACCTTTTACCCCCAAGTGGTTTGTTTTGATAGTCAAAGAAAGATTTTTATTGCTTCTTTCTCTAGAGTTCTATTTAGGTAGCTGTAGAGTTATATAAATAGTTATCTCTGAGTATTTAAAGGCTTACATCTTGACACACAACTAAATTCATCCATTCAGTAAATCCTTGCTGAATGTTTCCTGAATATTAAATACTCTCTCCCCCAATTTCAGCCATGCTGGCCTCCTGGCTGTCTCTGATGTACTTCTCCCACCCCTATGATATTCTAATAACATGTGAAGATGCCCTGGGAGGGTTTTCAATAGTGCAAGGCTTGATCCGAATTGTGACTGGCCAGGATCCAGCATCTATGTTGAGAATAACTATGGGAGGGAATAATTGAAGCCTGGGTGACTGTTTTGAAAGCTCTTGCAGGTAAAGCTTGGTATGGGCTGGGCTGTTACAGCAGTGTTCGAACTGGGAAGACTTGAAGAAAGAGCCAACATTTGCTCACAGTTTAGTTCCCAAAAGAAAGATATGAACAGGGAGAAGGGAGTTTGGACTGAATTCGCCACAGGGTTGGTTGGAATAGGAGATGGGGGTAGGTGAGGTGGGGTATGTCTGAGCAGGCAGTTCTATGTCTTTGGGTTAATTACATGGATGGACCATTGTTTTACAAAGAGAATCTGTGGTATTTTGAGTTTGATTATGATTCACAGGACGATGTTTGCAAAGTACCCAGGGAATTTTGAGGGAACTATAATCTGGAAGAAAAACATCTAAAAAAAACATAAGTACATGTAAAGATATTTAAGAATATGAAAAGGCAGCAGAGGAAGCAAATTTATTATTGATAACTATTTGAGGACTGGGGGCTGGGGGAAGGATTGCTTGAGATGGCTGAGAGGATGAAGGTGCTTACCTCTGGCCAGTCTGGATCCCACAAGCTGAAAGGAGAGAACAGATTCCTGTAGGGTGTCCTCTGACCTTCACGCACACACTGTGGTGTATACATGCTCCCCCAATAGATAAATAAAGTTTAAGGTTTCTAATGGCCAAAGTATTGGGACACAATGCTCATAATTCTAGTGAGACTGTAAATGATTCCACCAAAGGGATAAAAAAGAACAGGATGTAAATTTGGAAGTCCCACAACACCATTCAAGTCAGTGATTCTTTAGATGGACAGTAAAATTTATTATAATCATAGTTTTGTTTAACATAATCACTAGGTAGGGGTAATGGGTCAGAGGAAAGGCATAGGAAACAAACTTCCAGAGAAGCCAAGGACAAACTTCCAGGTATTCCCTCCACTGTGGGGTAATGTACTGTGTCGCTGGCTGGGTAAGTACACCTGAGCCTTGTTGCCTAGGTTTCTTACTCAAGTCATCTATGCATGCCACACCTGTTTGCTGATGCCAGCTACTCAAACCCCACCCCACCCCACACCCACCCTTACAGTGCAGATAGCTGATTGAACTAGTATCATTTGACAACCAAACCTATCCAACAACAAACCTTATCAGGGAGAATAATCCAGGATCACAGAGCTGCCTCCTGTGGGCTGCTCCCAGGTCAGGCCTGAAGTCTGGCTTCTCTCCTGATTGTGTGAGGTTGAAGTGGCTGAGGCCTGGGGAGGTAACCCTTTCCTGAATGGTCTGCTATGTCATTTTATTTTGTTTTGTTAGAGGATAAACTTGTAGGACCCAATCTCAGAAGTGATACACTGTACATGCCCCAGTTTTGCATCATTTCAAGACATATGCAGCAAAATTCATGAGTGACCCAGAGACATAAAATTCGTGAGTGACGCAAGAGAGGTTGGATGTGTTTCACAACAGTTCCCCGAAAATCTGCGATAGACTCTGACTCATCCATAGGATTTTGCAAATTCTGGTCTAGGAGGAGCGAGAGCTGACCTACAAGTATGTGTGGCATTAGCTGGGTTCAGGGAAGAGACCAAAAGATGGAAATGGAGTCAGGAAATTGGTTAGTCCTAGAGCCGTCTCCATGTGGACTCTGTTTTGACAAAGTAGAGCAGTGTGGGTTGTGAAACTGGGTGTAGAAGTCCCAAGAAAGGAATGAATTGAGGGTGATTTCAAATAACCAGAATGAGGAAGTGTGGAATGGAAGATGAACTTAGCTTCAGCTAATGTATGTTCTCATTGATAGGAAGTGGAAAATTTGTTTTCATTAAATGTCCCATCTCTAAAAGGTAAAATTTCACACACAGACACACACTCTCTTTGAGACAGTCTCCCTACATAGCCCAGACTGGTCTCGAACTCACAGAGGTCCTCCTGCCTCGACATCTGACTGGGACTACTGTTTCCTCATTTAGGGTTTGCTCTGTGTAGGCACAAACATTTCAGCAGTCTTTTCCTATGAGCTACGATTGATGAAATAGCATCAGATTTGAAAACTTTTTCCTGTAGTCCCAACGTTGTCAACGTGCACTTGAAGAGGAAGTGCTGTCTCGGAATCAAGTGTTTGCTTTATATTTGTCAAAATATTTGGCTGTTAGGGCCTTGAAGAAACCGAAGATTTTTTAATAAACAATGCACTGTGCCTATTTTGGGAGTAAAGTTCTCTGGTTTTGTGATTGCCCATTTCCTCATGGGGTCATGGTGCTCTTCCTCCCATTGGACTGACTTTGATATTCTCCTCGAGAGGATAATGGGGCTGCTAGCATTGTATGAGCACTTTCTGACTCCGGCACATCCTTTGAATGCTTCAAATGTATCAGCCAATTAAAGCATCACAGAAACACTGTGGGCAAGATGCTGTTACTTTAAACAGGAGCGTAGCTAAGGATATGGTGATGTGAGGATTCAAATCCAAACAGATCCTCAGCCCCTTTGACTTAGGCATTGATTATGTTAAAACACCACAGAACAAGCTTTTTATAGGTATAAGTCCATTTAATTTCACATCAACAAGTTGAAGAGTCAAGATAGCATTTTTAGCACATTTTAAATGAAGTAAGTCTAGATCGTTTGAAACAAACCATGTTGGCCCCCATGAGGGCTCTCTTATCCTCTTTTCTGCCTTCATAAATCTATGGGAGGGAGGAAGTTTTTCCTGTAGTTTCCTTGAACATTTCGTGGCTGAATTAAACTGGTGTTTGAAACTGGAAGATTAAAATTAAGCCCTTGACTTCCTTATTGCTGTCTTTTCTCACCTTTATTTTCAGTCTGCAATGCTGTAAGATTGCGCATGGTCGCAGCTCTTGCTGAGAAATCCAGAGCTGGCCCTTTGAACTCTTCTACAAAAATCTTTGGTTGTCATTTACAGAACCTTGAAAAAATAGATTGTGAGTTTTCTTCTGTGGCTAGGAACGAAAGTTAAAGAAGTTGCTTTGGACTGAGGGAGAACAAGTATTCATCTTGATTGCTAGACAGTCATGCAGATACTGCTGTTTACAAAACCCCGCAGGTGCCTATTTCTTTGCTTTCCATCCTGTAGGTGTGTGGGATAGGGTGTATTGATTAGTTTTCAGTACCTGACGAAGACTACTTAATGAAGGAAGGGTTCACTGTGGTTCGTGGTCTAAAGGTGAGGTCAGTCGGTCACGAGGGGGAGACGTGGCAGCCAGAGAACAGCTGTAGCTGCAATGCTAGGAGTGTGAGCCAGCTCATCACATGGTGTGCACGTTTGGGAAGCAGGGAGAGATGGATGCTGGTGGTGTTGAGCTCTCTCTCTCCTCTTTTCTCCTTTTTCTTCCATCTAGGACCCATGGAAGATGCTGACGTCATTCTGACTTACTTGGTTCTTACCTCCTCCCTTAAACCTTTTTGAAACACCTTATAGACAGATTCAGGAGTGCTTTTCTATGTTTATTTAAAATCTAGGCATGTGAGATGGACTATATCACAATAGGTATAGTTTCCTCTTCACTTGTGCGTCCTATGCCAAGCATGGAGTTCTGAGTTTAGTAGCTGCTTGCTATGCAGCAGAATGAACTGACTTATGTAGCATCCTTATTCCCGTCATGGAAAGGGAGCTGATCTCTCAGATCTGGGTAACAGTGCATTGAATTGTATAATATCCATCAATTGTGACATTTAAAAAATTCAGGATATAAGCATACACTGAATTATACATAATTTTAAGTTACTCTGCACGTAATATTATAACTAAAATGGCAAAAGTACCTTTGGGTCTTCTGTTGCAAGACTATTACTAAGAAAGGCAGTTAAAAACTGTAGAGTGCACCAGTCAGAAGACCACATTAGACTGCTGAGCACACTACAATTTACTCGTAGTGTTCCTGGGAAGGTGTAATCTCTATAATTTTATTTCTGCCTGCTTTGTAAGTAAATTCAATGCCCAGCAGTGTCCTTACCAACTGTGTTCTCCTACCTCCGCCATGAGCTCTTTGCCACCACAGAAGTGATAAAGATTTTGCTTTCTTTTCACATTTTAAGCGGTAATCATTCTTTCAAAGGCTGTCTTTAATTTTATGTAATTAGTAATATTAGTTAATTAATGGGTGTGTATGTACATGTTGGAGAGCATAAATGAGTGTGTTCATCTCTGTGTTCACATGCAGAAGCTAGAGTTTTCCTTTGGGGATTTTTTTCCTCTCTCTCCATTCTATTTATTCATTTGTTTGCTTGTTTATGTGTTGAGACAGAGTTGCTCACTGAACCTGGAGCGCCCCATTTTGGTTAGAGCAACTGGCCAAGGAGTCCTGGAATTTCTGGGTCTACATCCTGTTAGTGCTGGAGTTACAGGAACACACTACCCTGGGCACTGGGGGTTCAAGCTTAACTTCATGTGTGCAGAGCAAACACACATTGAACCATCTTCCCAGTTCCCAGATCTGGGTCCTATTTTTTTGTTTTTAATTTTTTGATTTTACATACTAGCCCCAATTCCTTCTCCTTCCCCTTCTCCTGCCCTCCTCTCCCCACCCCACCCTCCTTCCACTCCTCAGAGGAGGTAAGGCCTTTTTTAGGGAGTCAACAAAGTCTGGTACACCAAGTTGAGGCAGGACCAAGCCCCTCCCTCTTGTATCAAGGTTGAGCAAGGTATCTCATGGTAGGCAATAGGCTCCAAAAAACCAGATCATGTACCCAGAATAAGTCCTGGTCCCACTGCCAGGCTCCCCCACAACAGATCAAGCCACATAACTGTCACCCACATTCAGAGGGCTTAGTTTGGTCCCATGCAGGATCCTTAGCTGTCATTCTAGAGTCCATAAACTCCCACTAGCTTGGGTCAGCTGTCACTGTTTTTTCCCAAGCATGACCAGATCTGGATCGTAACAGTTCTCAGCTTTACAGCCATATGTATCAGATAGACTTTTTCAACTAAATCTTACGTATGGGTTGGTAGCTACTGAATCACCTATTCAGCTGGTCTCTGGTAAATAAATGGGTGATGGAGGCTTCAAATTTACATTAGAAAATAATCTTTAGACAAAATTTAGAAGAATTACTAGTCTCATCAAAGAGAGTTGATAGAGGAAAGTGGACTTCAAGTTATCTTATGAAAACCTGTGCTACTTGCTCGAGATCCTACCAGGAGGCAGGGGTCAGAATGTGTTTTGATTGCAAAAGGCTACACTTAAAACCCAAACTGAAGCGTTGCTGGTGTGTGATGATGTCAAACACCATTATTACCTTCTGTGTGGTTTTGCTGTGTGAGCCCAGGGTTATAATTACTCCTTTAGGAACGTGTCTGACTCTAAAGGGTTCCACATGCGGTCATTTCATATTGTGGAGTTTCGTGTGAAAACGGCTCTGAGAGGAGGTATGGTTCACTTTACCCTTAAATAAGAAATAGTAAGTTCGCTCAGTGAACGAAGCTTTCAGGTTTGGCTAAGAGCGCATGGCTTTTCTTTTTCTGTTTGACTGCAGGGGCTCCACACACTGGGGAACATAACAGCAGGGATGATTATATGGTACCCAAACCATGTTTTCTTAGGATTTGACATAGTTAAGAGGAAGGGTAGATATATTTCACTACAAAAATTTATGAGACATTTAAGGTTTTACTGGATGTTGAAGATTTGTTTTTTCAGAGATTATTTTAATTATCTATTTACTAAAGCTGAAATTTAGAAAAAAAATAAGAACTTAAAAAAATGTACATTCCCTTAATTAAACTAAGTGTGAAGAAGTACACAGGGATGGCAGCAAGATGTCCCCCATGCATGTGGAAGGAGGTCTCTCTGAGGCTCATGCCCAAAATGGAAGGCAAAAGAATGTGTATCTCTGCTTGGCATGTGTTAGGGCTCTCTGTCTGGTCCATCACGGTTGGCCTAGAAGCTTATGGGAGATGTATCAAGGGAGGGAACTTGGAGTAGATGGAAATGTGATCAAGGCAGGGGCTCAGCACTGACCTCCCCAGTGCTCATGTTTCTAGGCAAGAGGATGTCAATAGCCAAGACCTTCTGCCAATGGTCTGGCTAATTTGTGCCTCCTATGGAAATGGACAGACCAGCCTGGCATGCGCCAAAGTGCTCTGGTCATGCCCTCAGCCCAGGGCAAACCAGAGCAGCTGCCGTGGGCAGAGAGTGGTGCATCTGGGTAGCAGGAGCTGTGAAGAGAATGCCCACGTGGCTCATTTCAGCTTTAAAAACTGCTCTTGATGCCGGGCGGTGGTGGCGCATGCTTTAATCCCAACACTAGAGAGGCAGAGGCAGGCAGATCTCTATGAGTTCGAGGCCAGCCTGATCTATAGAGTGAGTTACAGGATAGCCAAGGCTACACAGAGAAACCCTGTCTTGAAAAACAAACAAACAAACAAACAAACAAACAAACAAAAATCGTTCTTGAAGAACAGAAAGGCGTCTGGGACGGATGCTGGCAGTGTAACCTCCTCCCAAATGCAGTAAAGATCTTGACTGGACAAGTGGGCCCAGACACTGGGTCCTTCCTGCTGTTTTTGTTCTGTTGAATTCTTTAATTGCCAGGCAAGCATCTTATCATTTTACTTCCCGTCCATCTTCTGTGGAGCCGGAAACATTTCACAATCTGCTAGAAGGTCGGCACATTCATTTACTTAAATACATATGTGGTATTGATAAAACAGTAGGTACTATGTCATTTCCCAGAATTGTCAGCTGAGATGCATGTGATAGTGACCGAGTCAAGGCTTCATCCCCCACGGAGGACTGGCACTGGCTGTGGCAGTGNTGACAGCAAATGTCGCCCCAGCCTACATGTACCCCTTCCATGATCTAAACGTGTTACTGGAAAATAGCTTCCCAGCCATGCTGCATTTCCCAGCCCCTGTTGCGTCACAGAGCCTGAACATTTACTGTATGTCCACCGGAACTGACTTGCCTTGGGAAATAAGCAAACTCTGGTTATGGTCTACTTATCTGATACTCTTTTTTTGGAGGCAAAAAACAACCCAAGATGAATACAGAAGAGGTGATGATTGTGATATGTCATTGTGGCACTTTAATGAACACTTTGGGAAACATTGAGAATGCTCAGTGAGACAATGGCTTAGGAAAAGCATCAATGCATTTAGAACCTTCCCTGTGAGTGATGTGCTTAGTATCCGTGATGCATGGAAGACATGGGAGCACATTGTGCTACATTTTAGTTAAGTGGCTGATGAGCCTGGTGGTCTTGCCCTGGCCAGTTGACAACTTTGATTCTCATTTTTTTTGCCTGTGAAAAATGCAGTTTCTTTCCTATCTTTTGCTGATAGGTTAATATAGCCCTAAGTGAGTGAAACTTTTCATCTTTTATTAAAAATAAGTACTTAATTGAGCTCTCCCTCCCTGTCAGGTTCTAGGCTAAGGCCATCACCTACACTTAATCACCCCATGAAATAGGTACCACCCTGTAAAGGAGGGAATGGAGGCTTTGAGAATCAAGTCAGCTGATCAAAACCAGCAGACATCACAGCTGGCTCTTGCACTGGTGTCTACACAAGTCCCCAGTCTGCACAGTTAATCACTGTGCTGTGCTCCTAAGAGATTTGGCACCTAAGAGGGTTTTTAATCCATTTTCATTTGGGTCATGTTTCACTTTCTTCAGGGCCATTTTTCTGTTCTGTCAACTATACTCGTCCTTTTCCAAAGCATGAGAAGTTGAAAGGGCTTTTGTGGTACCGTGCGCTTCATTCTATACGTAATCCCAGACGCTCACTGCTTGGGTCTCAGTTCTTCGCCACATTCCTTCCATGCTTTATGTAAAGTTAGCAGAAGTGAAGCTTCCGATTTAAAATGCTTTGAAAAATCTGTTCGGTTAAAAAAGCAAAAACCTTGGTTTAGGGTTTAAATTCTAGTTCTGCTTCTGGAATGTATTGAGTTATGGAGGCAATCAATGCTTCTTTGCCAAATTGTTATTGTAACGTTAAAGATTTGATATGGGAACGTCATTTCAATCCCAACACCACAGTTTCTGTTAGCAGTCGTAGCAGCTGTGGTGGATTATTGGAACCAGAATTCAGCAGAGTGGTTTGGGCTGCGTGGCATTGTGAAGATCTGCTTAAGATAATTATAACTGGCTGGGCTTGAGGATGATACTGAACTGGGCTGCAGCTTGTGGCTGGCATCCCAGAGCTATCTGAAATATCTTGTAGCAACAGTGATTCTTAAATTACTACAGTGTATCTACTGAGTAAGCAAAGACATAGGAATGCCTTAGTGATGTGTGTTGTGTGGGAAGAAAAGAATGAGGAAGACAGCTGAATTCTGCAAAGCAGTGGGCTTCGTGGAGAAGAGGAAAGAAAAGCAGGAAAATTAGGCTCATGAGACCCTTCAGAAACACCATGAGGATGGAATTCTGGGTATGTAGTGCATTAACAGGTTCAGCTGCTAAGTGTGTCTAGTCATTTTGCCAAATTAAAATGCCATGTTCTGGAACTAAGCCAGAGGTTCCAGTGAGCAATCAGAGTTCCACTGTCTCTGCAAGAGTGAGCTAGGTGGGGATCTCTTGAGAGATCATCTCTAGATGTCTCCAAGTCCAGACTTGTTTCTGTGCATTGGAGGATGGAGGAGGAGTGATGAGAGAGTAAAGGTTCTAAACCCATTAATGCTTTCCCTAAGCCATTGTCTCACTGAGCATTCTCAGTGTCTCCCAAAGTGTCCATTAAGGCACCACAATGACAGATGCCACAATCAACATCTCTTCTGTGTTCATCTCATGTTGTTTTGTTTTTAAACTCTGAGACTTGAATTCGTACCAACTGTGATAGTTGCAGCCTTTCCTAATGTCTATTGAGATAAGTATGTGAAATTGGTCTACAACATACCTGCTTGGGGTCCACTTTAAATGATCTTGGAAAGTGCGCCTTTCTTTTAAAGTGTTCACACAGGGTGGCTAGGGTGGACCACTGATGGAAAAATCCAAAGACTGGAAATGGGATTTTGTCTGCTAGAATTTGCTAGACATTTACAGCTGATGAATGGGAACCAGGTGTCCTGTAGGTTAAAGCAAGCTTGAGACAGACTTCTGTTTCATTTTATTTTAAAACATCACATTTAGATTACTAAAGTTTCTAGACCTGGGTGTTTTCTCCTATTACTTTCCTGGTGAGATTTTTTTCTCTTTTCCCTTCCTTCCTTCCTTCCTTCCTTCCTTCCTTCCTTCCTTCCTTCCTTCCTTCCTTCCTTTTTCTTTCTTTCTGGAAAGTTTTAAACTTGCCTTGGCTTCATATAAGGAAGAACAGGATTTCTTCTTGCTCATTTTAGTGGTGAGACTACCAACTCCCAAGCTGGAATTTAGTTCTGAGGTGGCATCTGAATATTCAGGAGCCAGATTCAGTGCTAAGCTCCACATGTGCAGAGAACATTCCCAGCTTCTGGGAGACTAGATGTGTAGACAGCTGAACACGGCTAGCATGTTCGTTTGTGCCAGCCTAGGAGTAGCTGTGGGTAGGTAAAGGAAGGTCTTGTTAGCTGGGAGAATGGTGGGAACCCAGCACATTGTGTGAGACATTTAGGAAGGCAACGTGTAATTTGTGGCCCGTAAATGCCAGGCCCTTGCTCCTTAGCCCATCCATTGATGTGTTTTGTGCAGATGTCTGTGGGTTCTGCACTGGCCTGAGCGATTTTTCCAGCAGGTTTTAAAGTGTAGCAAATCCCAGCCTTTCTGCTCTTCTGCCCTCTGATGAATGAGAAGTACCTGAGGAAACTTCCAAAATAGTTTGCAGAAGGAGACAGCATCCAAAGTCTTGATTGGGCTCTGTCTGTTTCTGGAACCTCTTTTATTGTTTAGGCAGATGCAGGCAAGTCTGGAATAACTGGAGGCATTGCAGCAAAAGTGGCTGGAGTCATAGGATGAGTTTGACTGAGTAGGATATGTCCACCCACAGTCTTTCAGGACTCTAGGGTAAATAGCCTCTGCTACTGCAGTGAACTGCCTGGGTAGGTTAGGTAGTATGTGGTGTGCAGCGGGGAAGAGGAAACAGCAAAAAACCCTACCAGGCTTTGTCATGTTGGGGAATGTTTGTACCAAAACTTGAGATGGAAAAATTCTGGTCTCTACATAATCTTTCCCTCTTCCCAGTAGCCTGAGTCACCCCATTCCTGCTGTACCATGTTCTGAAAAACCCAGCCTTTGAGAGGATCAGAACTGTGTGCATATGGGGCCAATTAAAAAAGAGCTTCCAAGCTGTCCTCACCTGGGATGCCTGATTTCCCCACTGTGCTAATTACACTGATGACAGCATCCTGTCTTGATTTTGAAGGTGCATGCACACACGTGCTTTAAGAAAAAATGTTAGCAGTATTGTTCTCTTGAGGGAAGCAAAAGGCAATCCCCTGGTGGGGGTGGGGGGTGGGATGAGCGTTCTTTTACTCCAGCCACTTCTGTGTTGCCAGAGACTACACCTTCCTCTGTGTAACCACAGAAGACTGTTTCTTTTGGCTGGGTCTTCGGACCTTGAAGGATCTTAGCCAGCCGCCTCGAAGTGTTGGGTGCTAGACATAATACTGCCAGAGCCCAGGAATCATTTCTCTTTTATAGATCTGATTTAGTATGACTGTATTCATATTTTTTATTCATCAGAAATTCTGTTCTTGAACTTAAAATGCATCACCAAACCCCTGCCATTACATTTTCTCATATATGTATTTATATGCTAAGAACACTAAAGAATAAAAACTACCAAAATAAGAAAGCCACAAGAGATGCTATGCTCTGCTTTGTGGGAGATGGAGCAAGCTGAGAATGTGGATTGAATTTGGTATCACATTTTTTATTTTTCTCATCTGTCTGGTATGAGGCCATTTTTCCTTGGAAAAAAATCACTTGGGTTCACCATCAGCTTTTCCTTTTAATAATTGAAAACCACTGTTCATTATTTACGTAAAGTTTTTTTTTTTTTTTACTGGCCTGCTTTCTCTAACCTTTCCCGTCATAAGAATTTTAGGAATTCCCTGACTTTTCTCTGAGGGATTTTATGCTTGCTTTATCCCAGATGTGGGACATAGACAATGCTGAGGGTGTGTTTGTATCTTTTTTCCTTTGTGCATGTGTGTGCTTCTGTTTGAAGGTTGTTCTTTTTGCTGGTGCACAAATGTGCCACCTGGGGGGAAGAAAGCGCTATAAAGAAGAGCAACTAGATAAGGTAATATGTGAGCCTGCTTCAATTATCTAACTGACTGAGTGGCACCAAAATCCTATACGCAAAATGAAAAATCATACAGAGGTTGGAAATAATGAGAGGAAAGAGCATCCACTAGTCATTCAGTCTTTCCACACTGAGATTTTCTTTTCTGAATGAAAGCATGCCAACTTCCCAGTCCCAGAGCCCTAAGTCTGGACTTCCGGGGAGCTGACGTCAGCCCAGGGAGCCGTGGGCAGATTCTTCTGTCTTCTCTAGCTCACCTTCTGCTGCCNGGATGGTTAACCTTGCTCAAACCTTTTTGTTTGCATAGGCTCCCACAGACATGCCGATCCCAATGCCTGTTTCAGAGTTTAAAATGGAAAGATGAGGGACATCATTGTGGTGAAGGAGGCTGGATTAAGAAACACAGGATTTTCCCCACTTCTCGATGCCTTCTCAGATTTCCAGAAGACAGATGGTTTACCACAGCCTTTTGGTTATTGTGGTTTATGTATTAATGTCTAAAATACCATAAAAATCTCAACTTTTCTTCCTGATAATTTATGAGAAAAACATCATATTTTTCCCTTCTCCATACATCCAAAGTTGTGTTTTCATGATGAATTCCATCTGCTAGAGTGTGCTTATGTCTATAAAATCATACCTAACTGGGTTCTAGCAAGTTTCTCCCTAATTTAACTTTTTGCTGCATGTTAACAATTCATAAGATTACTTTCCCAATGTTTAGAGGAAGTTACTGTGCACTTCCACCAGGCGTGACTGACACACTCTATCCTGTGTCTCCTGTAGGATCGTTCGAAGATGGTTTGGCTGCCTTGGAGCTTTGGAGATCTGATGCCATGATGAGGACTTACACACGGGGTGCCCCCAGTGTGTTTTTCATATATTTGCTTTGCTTTGTGTCAGCCTACATTTCCAACGAGAACCCGGAAGTTATGATTCCCTTCACCAATGCCAACTATGACAGCCACCCGATGTTGTACTTCTCCAGGAGAGAGGTGGCAGAGCTCCAGCTAAGGGCTGCCAGTTCCCATGAGCACATCGCCGCTCGGCTCACCGAGGCTGTGCACACCATGCTTTCTAACCCCCTGGAGTACCTCCCTCCCTGGGATCACAAGGAGTACAGTGCTCGCTGGAATGAGATCTATGGAAATAACCTGGGTGCCTTGGCATTGTTCTGCGTGCTGTATCCTGAGAACATTGAAGCCCGAGACATGGCCAAAGACTACATGGAAAGGATGGCAGCGCAGCCTAGTTGGTAGATTTTTGTCTTTTCCTTCCTTACTGTGTTAACCTTGTCGCTTAAAGGAATGATCCAAGTGGTAAGGATCTAGTTCTGGTGGTAGGGTGACTGCCTAGCATGTATGTGTATGAAGTCCTGGGGTTGGTCCTGCCACCAAGTAAGCCAGGGGTGGTGTTACATGCTCTCAAATCCAACAGAAGAGATGGAGGAGATAGAGGAGTGGAAAGTCAAGGTCATCTTTAGCTGTGCAGTGGATGTGAGGCTGGTCTTTTGATACTTGAGCGTCTGTCTCAATTTAAGAAAGGAAGGAAGGACATCTAACAGTTTCAAAAGACCTAACATGCTTCAATTTAGAAGGAGCATGTTGAAAGGCAGCTTAACCAAAGGTGTGCT
>LOEQ01004797.1:30837-44908 GCA_001685075.1 Bramus lutescens | reverse complement strand
GGGGGTTGTAGAATTGAGCCATCAGTATCATGTTAATAGCTGAGAGTTCTTTCTGCATTGTTTAACATACATTTACAGCTATGGATGGAGTCATATTCTGAGGAATGCATCACTAAGTGATTTTTGACCTTGTGTGACTATCAAACCTAGGTGTCATTTATATAGGATGTAGCTTATTGCTCCTAGGGCCAGGATGAGCAAGCAGTGTAAAATGAATTCAAGCACAAGATATGTGTTAAACCTAGGAGGCTGCTGCCTGCATAACACAGTATACATGTCCATGGTTATTTTTGTATGTAAGTGGTAGGAATATCCTCTAAAATAACAATGAATCATAGTTCATAAACCCATAAATCAGTATCATAGTTGCTTATCGGATGTTGTGCCCTATAGACAGTTATATGGGCTAACTTTTGTATGATTGACAGTGTCGTAGGCTTCTTTACACCAGCAGCCCCATGAACATGTGAGCAAAGAGCACTTTGTGCTGATGTTAGGGTGGCTACAGGGTCACTAGGCTCATGGACTTTTCAACTTGGTTGTGATCCTGTGCATGCTCTTTCTTGGAGCAGAACACTGCTTACCTGATACATGACTGTTTCTTATTGTTTACTGTCGGGCTTTTGGTTGACACCTCAAATTGACTGAAATGTTTTGCCTATAAGGCCTTTCAGTCAATTAGCATTTATGTGCAATTCATGATAATAAGGATATAAAAGTCATTGTGATGGGATTGACTGGCAATTTATAAACACTATTCTATTTAAGAATCAGCAGAGGGTCCAATGCTGTGGGAAAGCGAGTGTTATAGTACATATGTGAAGAATTCTGCTTATCTCATGGCTTACTTTTAGGAGTTTAATATTCAAGAGCCAACTTCCCGTTTCCTTTTGGTTACTTAAATTTGTTTATAATTCATGTTTCTATCTATCTGCTTTTTTAAAAGATAAGGTTTAAGCTGACCAAACTCGGGATTCCGTAGGTATTTTTTCCCCTAACTCTAGCTTAATACACATTCATAGCTCAGTTGCTAAAAATGCTTACAAATTGTATGAAAAATGATCCTAATACTATGTAAGCTGCCATTTGTCATAGGCTTGGAGAGGACTGGTTTTAAAAGCTTAGGGACATCTGTAGCAATCCCGTGGGTGAGTGTATCTTACATGAAACACGTTTTGGTGTGACAGAAGAGGCATAGCAATTTGCAGCCCTGTGATAACTGTCTGACGCCTCATAGTGGACAAAACTATGGAACAACAGTGGTATTGTAATTTGTAAAATTATGTAGTTATTCTATAAATACATGTGGTCATTCTGAAGCTTATTATATTTTAGGTTGGACCAAGCATTTTGATCTGACTTGTCCCAAACATAAGCATTAGCTGTGCGTGTCATGTGTTCTGACCTAGAGTCACCCACATCAGACTGCATTCCAGTTCTGACACCAAGAAAGAAAATGAAATATGTATGAAAACTCACCTGATAATCTGAGCAACAAGATGACAGTAACTGAGTGTTATACTAGGTAGAACAAAAAGCAATCCCTTTTTGTCCCTGTTTGCTCTGTTATAGCCTTCATGTTTTCCATAAATGCTAGTGCTTGTGAAATGCCCCAGAAAAACAGTTACGGCAAAAAGCCTGTTTCATCACACAACAGACTAAGAGATTAAAAAATGTCTTTGTATTGAAATTTCTAAACACAAATAAAACAGTGTTAGTAAAATTGTACAAGACCAGTAAAATTTCATAGTATACACACATCTGGGTGTATGCATTTAATAAGTGAACACTGTCACTATGATTAAATACCTCCTCTGACAAAAGAAGGAAAATAAATAATTTCAAGTACAAATTTTAGCGTTCACATAGTCTATGCAAGTACAGATTTACCGATCGACAGAGTTGGGAAGAGATCTCCTAACTAACTATGCTGTTACCCGGTGACCAAAGCCCGTCTGTCACTTAGTAGGCTGAACTGAACTTAGTAGGACTGCTTTCTCTTCATCAGGCTAAGCTGGGATTATAAATTGAAAGTGAGCCTTGATATCTGGGTTTTAGTTCTAGATAACTGATCCTTTTTTGTTGTGGTTTTTAATGATCTTATAGAAATGTTGGCTACTTATAAATAGCCACATTCAAACCTAGACTTTTACACATTCATTTAGGTGTGTGGTTGAACATCATCATTTTATTCAGTTTAAAACATGATTGAATATTTTATACTCCAGTTACCTTTCCTTAAATTGCTCAGTCTAATTCTATTCTTCATTATATACAGAAGGTGTATTGTGAGAGTTGTCATTGCCTTAGCTCGGATATAGTGTGCACCTATCCATTTCAGAAAAACAAAGACTGGCTGCTTTTAAAAATCAATAATAAATATCACAGAATTAAAAATCCCTACAATAGCTTCATATATAGAATATATTTTCCATTTTCCTTAAAGAACATTTCTTTTGAAAACTGACAAATATTTTTTTCACCTAATCAGCTGACATTTTGAGCATCTATTATGCTAGTGATGTGGATTCAGGGTTGAAGAAATGGCCCAGCAGTTTTTTAGTTTGTACCTGGGATGAAGAATCTTACAGTAGGTGCTTCTGAGCATGCGGATAATGCAGTAAGGTTTTCATTCATGACTTATGGGAGTAGCAGTGCAAAGGGGCCAACTCTGGAGTCATTCTGCCCACATCCTGAGCTCCGTATCGCTTCAGATAAATTTCTCAGTTTGAGCCTTAGCAACCCTGGCGTGTAACATTACATGCGTAACGTTTCTACTACACAGGGTCATTAGTAGGATTAAGTGAGGCAACCAGTACATAGTCCTCTGAAAGTCCTTGTCATGTAATAAGGCTGGAAGGATAATGACAGCTGGTGCTAATTATTGCCTCTGCTGTTTTCACCTAGGACATAGGCCCTGATTGGTATATAATAGTTATTTATAGGTTTTTAAGAAGGAAATAGTCTTTTTTTTTGTTCAGAGATTTTTATCACCTTTATTCAAATTGTTCTCCATTTGCCTTTGACAGTGCTCCTTTAAAACAGGCAGCATTTGACCTCTGGGATCCTTTGTGTGTGCAAGAACCTAGTGGTAAGGCTGTGAGGAAGGGCTTGAGGGAAAGTAATAACGGGGTGTCTTTGGTTCGGTGTTAAAGCTGTGGTACTTTCCTCTTTGTGTGATGAAATGCCTGGCAAGCAGCAATGTGAAGGAAGAGTTTACTTTGACTTGTAGTCTGAGGGTACAGCTCATCATGATAAAGAAGTCAGGAAAGCAGCAGCTGGTCACGGATGATGGGTGCCATGGTCAGCTAGCCTCTTCCCTTTTATGCAATCTTGAACCTTCGTCCAGAATGGTGCCACTACTTTTAAGGGTAGGTCTTCCCGTGTCAGTGGACCTAATCAAGAGAATCCCTCACAAGTGGTCCAGAGGCTCATCTCGTTGAGCCTGTTAAACTGACAACATGAACCATCAAATTTATTGAATCCATTGTATGTTAGTAAAGAGATTTAAAGGTTCACATCCATAGAGTGACTTTAGAATTTCAGCCATGATGGCACTCACCTTTAGGCCTATAACTTGGAAGGCAGATTTGGACAGATCTGAGTCTAAGGCCAACCTGGTCTACAGAGCAACTTCCAAGGCAGCCAGGGTTACACACAGAAAACCTGTCTCAAAATAACAACAGCAACAATAAAAAAGAATTCGGTTTCTGCAGCCACTGTGAAAGAAAACTTAAATTGAAAATGTGATGTAACTGTAATGTTTTTACCACCTATACCATTCAGTGGAAAAGGAATCTGAAAGACTGTCGATGGCAGGGTGGTTGAGAAATGTGTATAATTCTATGGGTCTCTACACCTAGGCACCACAGGAAGACGCGCTTGCTTGTGTGTTCTCTCTGCCTGTGCGGAGGCAACCAGATCCTTCCCAGGAAGTCTTTCCTGTCTTCTTGTTTTTGTTAATGCCAAGGTTGTGTGGATCTTACTTCGTAAACTTGATTAATTAAAATAAGTTATTTCGAGCCTTTTAGATGACTCAGAGGTCAGTGTGCTTCCACCAAGCCTGATGACCTGAACTGTGAAATCCACATGGTGGAAGGAGAAAACTGATTCTCACAAGTTGTCCTTTGATCTCCACATGTATGCCAAGGCATGGACATACAAGCACACACACAAATTTAAACAAAATATGAATTAAGAACCATAGAAGTACTATATATAAACAAAATAATTCTTTCTATCAAGGGTTTAAATTCAAGCCTGGAAAATAATACTTTAAAAAGTGTTTCATAGAA
This sequence comes from Bramus lutescens, assembly GCA_001685075.1. NCBI lineage: Eukaryota > Metazoa > Chordata > Mammalia > Rodentia > Cricetidae > Bramus > Bramus lutescens. The sequence continues at coordinate 40,613 of LOEQ01004797.1, read as the reverse complement.
ATTTTACATGGATTCCCATAAAGATCAATTTAGAGAGACTTCAGGGTCAGCACATATTACTCTGTCTTTCTTAAAAGTTCCTTAATGTGTGTGCATTTTTGTTTGCTTACTTGTGCTTGCCTGTGCTGTGCCTTCACCTCCACAACCCTTTGCCCAAATTAAAGAAACTTAATACAAGACTCAAACTGAAAGTAGCTGAGGGAGATGCCAATGAAGAGTTGGGAAATGGACTGGGAGAGGAATAAGAGTCACTAAAATGCATCACAACGTGACTATGGGTGGCTTGCAAGAGGACCCTGAGATCAATTAATTTACTTATTTAGCAACAAGATGATAGGCTTCCTTAGTTTTGAAGTTTAGAGTGTCCATGATAATAAAAATCAGGTCAGTGGCTTTGTAAAAGAACAATTATTCCTGACCCAGAGATCATAAAGAACCTTCTAGATTTTCACAAAGACTCAGTACTCTCATAAACATCCTTTGACGGACAGCACATCCTTTGATGAGCTGTGTTGATGCTTTTCACGCAGCACTGGGCAGAGAACAGGAACTATGTTGTTTGGTGCATGCATAGATTCCCTTTATGGAGGCTGCCCTGAGCAAATTTCACTAAAACCTGCAGGGATGGAGGAGGAGGAATGGAAGTAAATGGATGATTTCGCCAGCCGTGTTTTCTCCTGGGCTAGTTGGATTCTTTAGTAGACTTTTTCGTATGTTAGGAAAATGAAATGACAGCATGCTTGTCTGGCAGTCAGCATCCCTTCGTGTCATGTGTCTCATTAAGTCTTAGGCTGGTGGATTGCTGTGACCTCGATCTGCTTAGTTGCATGTATCTGGTGGTCTAGAACTTGATGTGAATAAGACAAAAGGCTTATTGGAGTCCACCATTGTCTAGTCACTTCAGAGAAGTGTGAGTTTACCATTTTCCACTTAATCGTACGTGGAGATGGATGCATTGAAAAGAGATTTAAGATATGATTGTAACAGAGGGGATTTACTCAAGTCGAAGTTGATAGCTGGGAAGAATCCAGTGTGCATTTTCCAGGAGCGGGATTGGGGGTGTTTACTCGTAATTTGTCAATCCAGGGAAAACGGGCCTGACACAATTCATCTTGGAGGAGATCTGTCCTCTGCCCTGGCTCTGCTGTTTGTAATTAGCCACATGTCCTCTGGCCGATTTTATAGCTGCTGTAAACATGGTTTTTCATCTGTAAATATAGATGGCTCTTTGCAGCCATGATGGTTCATGATGGGGACAAAGCAATGCACAGAAAACTCTTGAGATTATGTACTTAGCATTTGTTTTTGCTAAAAATTTACAATTTGTGTTATACAGGAAGATGTCACACTGCAACACTGTCAAGCCTTGGGTGCACAGTATTCCATTTTAGCTACTCTGGTGCTCTGGAGTCGGGTTTTTGAGGAGAATTTGTTGTGAATCCCACTCCCTTGCTTTATAGTATTTTTCTTCTTTATCATGAGACAGAAAATAAATCACAGAGGAAAGAAATGACTTCACTCTTGTGTTGGAGCCAGTTGGCTACAGGGGATCCGGAGAGCTGGGGAGGGAAAGAACAAAAGTTGAACTTTTGGACAGAGAAGTAGTTATACTTTTTTTTTTCCCTTCTACAACAGATTATTAAATCCTTGCTTATGGATGACAAACTTCTGACATCTTAGGGTGTATTTGTAAAATAATATAAAACACCTAAATAAGGAGATGGAAAAAATAAAAAGCTCTGTCTCCCTGAAATGAACCAGTCGGTTTCGCTGCTCTGTGTACCAAGATGCACTGTGGGGCCTGTCTCAGCCCTTCCTGCGGGGCTCCAAATGCAACTCCTTGCAGCGGCTTCTCGGGCCTTTTCCTCTTTTAAACTGCAGCCTAAGGCTGAGGATCAAAAGCGGGAGGGAGTAGCTGGGCCCCAACGCTTGGAGCCACAGCCCTGTGAGGGAAAAGATAGGTTTTCCTCTCATGACCTTCCAGTGAGAACGGCAGGGAGGTTTGCCCAGCAGACACCTGGAATCCATTAAAGCGGACTGGTGGAAACAAATGCTGGGCTGTCAGAACCCCAGCCTCTGGGGCTGGCTTTTTCTCATTCATGGTTTCTTCTCTCTTGCCCTTCCCCCTCACTCTTTCCACCACCCTCTTTCCTGTTTCTTACATTTCTATGACAGTTTTCTCATTTGGTGTAGGCTTAGATGGTTGGAAGCTGAGGGCAGATGGCTCTGAGTCAGTTACATTGGTCAGCTTCTTTAAATTTACAGGACCTCGAGCAGTAGGACCCCAGGCATTGGACAGTCCCTTCTTGACTGGCATTTAGTGAGCAGGTTGCTGCTGACCAGCATTACTACGGGTGGATCTGTGGGCCACGGGGGACCCACAAGCTGCAGAGGAAGCAGGTGAAGGCGAGCTGAGCATCCTTGGAGAAGAGCTGAACTTGTGTGAAGTCCCTCTCTCCCTATGTAGAGGATGCTCAGCTCCCCTAAGTTCTTGCTGCTCACTCACCCTGAACTCTAAACAGTTCTCCATCTATTTCAAATGCAGGTGAGGATAAAGCTCTTTCAATAATCCTCTTTCTACCCAAGTTTAAGATATTTGGTGGTAGCTGCAATCACACTCACTTGGAAAGAAATGCAAAGTTACTTTTCTCTGTAGGACTTGTTCATTGTTTAATGGTAAATTCTTTCCTCCCTCCTACCCTCAGTGTCCTTTGTTGCCTCTTTAAATGTGATATGAGTTTTCTGAATTGCCAGAAGAAGCCACCTTCCTTTTTTAGTGGAGTCTCTCACTTTGTACATACAGCACAGGTAACGTGTGTATAAAATTCTGCACTGTCTTTACATAAACTTTAAAGTATATCTTTAAATGTTTTCTAACAAAATTTTGACAAGCTTGATGTTTGGATTTTATGCATTCCTTATTTCCTATCTTGAGGGGAAAGTGTTAGTTGGCGGGTACTGAATATATCTGTAATGACACTTCACAGAGATCTTTAAAAAGTGCAGTGAGAATTAAACACTAGGTTTGCCTATTGGATGAAATGAGAACTCCATTCTGACATTGTGGCCTTGCCGTCAGTGCAGTCTTATAATGCTAAATGGATATTTGTAATAACTGCTGAGGCTGGTGATGTTACAGGTGTGTTCATTGGATCTCTTGATAATGGTACAAGTGTGCTCTTGGATCTATTGCTGATGTTGATGATGTCCTTATTGGCTCTGTTGGTAATGGTACAGGTGTGCTCATTGGATCTGCTAATGATGGTACAGTTGTGTTCGTTGGATTGGTTGATAATGGTACAGGTGTGCTTATAGATCTGTTGGTAATGGTACAAGTGTGCTCATTGGATCTGCTAATGATGGTACAGTTGTGTTCGTTGGATTGGTTGATAATGGTACAGGTGTGCTTATGGATCTGTTGGTAATGGTACAGGTGTGCTCATTGGATCTGCTAATGATGGTACAGGTGTGTTAATTGGATCTGTTGATAATGATGCTGATGTGCTCATTGGATCTGCTAATGATGGTCCAGGTGTGTTCACTGGATCAGTTGATAATGGTACAGGTGTGCTCATTGGATCCACTAATGATGGTACAGGTATGTTAATTGGATCTCTTGATAATGGTTGGTACATATGTATTAATTGACTCTCTTGATAATAGATCTCTTAGAAAGACAGGTAGTTCATTTTCTCTTCGGCATCTTCAAATTGGTCTTTAACTTTTCAAGTTCTAAGGCTTTATCGATTAAGGGGGCACATTTTAACTACGTTTAACAGCCTCATCCATCTTTTCTTTTTCTTTTCATATGCTGGCTTTGAACGGCAGGAAGGTACACAGTCTCCCGCGTACATACCCCTGTGATCTAGAAAGCACCTTTGTATATGACGGCCTGTGTGAGTGAACCAGGAAGAGAGAAGCTTGTTAGTAACTGCAACATTAGTCAAGGAGGGGAACGAACACCACCATTGGGATCCCAAGGGTGGGGAAAGGCTGAGACAAAGTATGACTCTTTCAGCATTTGGGCCGTCCTTCAGAAGACAGGGCCCAGCTCTCCTCCCTGCTGCTGACTCCCTGACTTGTTAAGTAGCCCATGTGATTCTGAGGTCCCCTGAAATTTACGTGGTAAAGCAGAAGCTTGTGAAGAATGGGCCTGGGTAGCTGGTGACAGACTGTACCTAGGTGAGATGGAGAATGTAGGAAGAGAGTCAGCTGATGGGAGAGAGACGATACTTCACTTTTGTACGTCTTTTTAATGGCAGTATTTGTTTCTTGTGTCCACTCAATCGCCTCATTTGACTGCATCACCATAGGGCAGATGACTGCCCCTGCCCCTGCTCCTGCTGTCACAAGGGCTCATGGGTGCTGCAGATTAGATCTGAGCTAACCACTAAGGCTCACATGGTAGAGGCCCTCAAGCAGTAGCAGTGTGGGGAGTGTTGAACACTTCAGAAAGTAGAGCCTAGCTAGTTGGAGGAAATCACATGGAGCATGCCCTGGAAGGCTACCCTGGAACTCCAGCTCCTTCCTCACTGTCTGTTTCCACCTGCCAGGGCATGAGCCTTACACTGTACCATATAGTTTCCACCATATGTTCTCCCTGACCAGAGGTCAAAACAGTGGGGCCAGTGACTGACTGTAAGCTGAAGCTGTGAGCTAATTATTTCCTTTGCATGAGATGATGTTGTCAGGTATTTCATCATCCTGTGGAGAGCTGACTGACAGCTAAGTCTTCGGTGAATGCCTTGGTGTTTATTGTTGTTAGGCCTCCACACTACAGTCCATGCTGCTGCTTACAAATTCACGGTCTGTCTTCCACTGGTCTCCTGCTGCGCTCTGCCCACGCCTGTTTTCCCTCTTCCTCTCACTGTTCTTCCTTGACTTTTGAATGCAGTTTGTTGAGGTCGGTTCTGTGGTTATTGAATAAAGGTGAATTGCCACCCTCACCACAAAATGTGTTCATCCGGAAAAAGCAGCTTTTCTGTCTTCTGACTTTTAAGCATTTTGAAATTTTATTGTTTTAGTGACTGTCATGTTGTTTCCCCTGAGACAGCTTGCACTGCCATCTTCAAGTATGACCTGGGCCTGAGCAATAAGTTTTCTACTCGCAGAAAGCCAGACTCACCCATATCTTTACTTCCAAGACTATCAGACTCCACAACTAGACTTAACTGCTTCCTTCTTGATGTGTATCCAGCCCCGCATCTCCTGCAGCTCTCTTGACTGTCTTGTTTTGTTTGTTTGTTTGTTTTAATTCAGCACACTGGTTTGTGCTAAGAACTAGAGCACACATTTGCTTGTTTGATCCTGAGTGTATGTCCCAAGGAAACTCCTTTCCAGAAACCTCTGGGCTCTGCCTCTACCCTGACAGTGCCTTCAGACGCTCTGTAGGATGTCTCACCTCAAGTATAGCTTTTGGTGGACGTGCCAGTCTTCCTCATTGGCCTGTCCGCTTACCGAGGGCCCAGAGGACCTAACATAGTGTACCTGCCGCAGACACCTCTAAGCGACACTGAAGGAACAAGTGACTTGGCTCTGAATGGGTAACTGTGTTTGCCAAGGCAGAAATCCCGAGGCTTTGTGCAGCTGGGAATGTAATTTGGAGACTTGCACACTGTGACTGCTCGTGTATATTTGGCTCCACTTTCACTCTGAAGGCCCAGCTGGCACCAGTCTTTGGTCTAGTCTGTCACCTGGAATCCCAGAAACAGGTGGCAGGACTGTCAGGGTTCGCTCTCCCTCCTCCCCAGGGTCTCGGGTTCCCTGAGAACCTTTGCAATGCTCATCTTCCAGTGTTCTCTCTTCCCAGAACTCTTGAGCCTTGGAGTCCCTCATCTTATATGTGTTCCCATTGCAAAGCTTTGGTGTGTTCGCTTTAAAACCTCCTCCTCCTGCCTTTGAAGGGAATGGTTAGGGTTTTCCATAGTAGGAGGTTCTATATCATTGTAGTGAAGGCCTAGGACTACAGAACCAGACAGGTGTCCAAGCTCTGGCACCTTGAGCCTATTACTTCGCTTCTCAGATCAGTTCCTATTCTGTAAGTTGGAGTTAAATAATATGTTTATCTCATATTGTAAGTTTAGAGGATTCAATGAGTTAATGAAACACTATTGTTACAAGTATATTCTTTCCAATTGAAATAATTGACCAAATTGTAATATACTCTGCAGAAGGCTCCAAGGCTGCAGGATGGTTAAAAAAAAAGAAGGTCGCATGTGCCAGAGAGCAAAACTTGGAAGAGTTTTGAGGTCCCTACCCAGCAGCATAAAGCAGAGTCAACAGTTGCTGTGGGTGGAGGCAGAGATGTTCACACTGGAGCTGCAGAGAACTTCAGGGCCTGTGGGCCTCTGTGTAGAGCACCAGGGACTCTGTGTGTGTGTGTGTGTGTGTGTGTGTGTGTGTGTGCAGAGCGCCAGGGACCTGTTTGTCTGTGTGAAGTACTCCAGGACTGTGAGTGTGTGTGGAGAGCTCTGGGGACCTGTGTGTGTGTGTGTGTGGAGGGCTCAGGGGACCTGTGGGTGTGTGTGGAGATCTCTGGGGACCTGTGGGTGTGTGTGGAGAGCTCAATGGACCTGTGCGTGTGTGTGGCAATCTCTGGGGACCTGTGGGTATGTGTGGAGAGCTCCAGGGACTGTGGAGCTGCAGATAGAGCCCCAGGGAATCATCACATCACCCATGTCAGTGTGAGCTTTCTGGTGTTTCAGCAGCCTTTTGAGTCATCCATACTCCTGCTACCAACCCCAACAGCAGCTCATTGGCTCACCAGTTTGGAAATAGGTGCAATCATTACTTTGTTGTGGACCCCCTTTCTGGGGTGATTAGACATGTTGGCTCTCTCCAGTGAAACTGTCACATAACAACTGTGTGACACAAAGCTGTATGTTACAGTGAGTTCTGTTCCCTTGCTTTTGTGTTTACCCTTTTACAAATTAATGCCAACAAAGACAATTTCATTTGTAATAAATACATTATTTCTTGTAAGTTAATTGCCAACACACTCAATTTTAAGCATTTTGCTAAGTAGAGAACATAAACTAAGCACAAGTTGCACATCTGTCTTGCCTAGGGTTCTTAGGTTTTGACAGAAGAGAGACACTAATAGACAGTATTGGTGCAGATGATAATATCATTAGCCAAGTTCAAGACGTGCTTGGCTGAGGCCTAAAGCCATGGGGCAAGACTTTCTAGCTGGGACAAGAACAAAAATCAAGTGACGGAAGGAGAGAGCCATGCTTGACTGTCCCAGGCAAAAGCAGCTGATGCCTAGCAGCCTGGCAATGCGAGAAAGCAATGAAGGGTGCTTTTAAGGAACTGAAAATTTACGACAGGAAGGAGGGGTCTGCTGTGAGGTTTAGAGTCTGGAGGCAGCTGCTGTAAGACCCACTGCACCATGTAAAGGAGCTGGGACTCTTTTCTTAAGAGCACTGCGAAGCCCTTGAAGGGTTTAACAGGACGGTGACATGATCCGATGTGTGTGCATGCGACATTTTCACTGCAAAATAAAAGAATGCCAAATGAACAATGTGGCAGCTATAATACAAGTCAAGAACTGGGGATCCCGGTCACAGCCCCTCTATGGGGGAGAGGGGGAGAGACAGAGAGACAGAGAGCAAGAGAGAGAGCCTTCTACAATCATCTTTACCCTGCTTCTGTCTAGTTCAGTGAAGGTGAAATCTTTACATACTTTGTTTTGCGGTGGGGGAGTGGGGTTGAGCTGTCTCACAATTTTCTAGTTTCATCTTGAACTTCTGGAGTGATTCTTCTCCATTAGCCATTAAGTACTGCCATTGCAGGTGCGAGCCACAACATCCGGCTTTTGTCTGCTTCTTTTCTGAGGTGTGAATGTGTGAGTTGGGTAGGTGCTGAGGATGTAAGAGGGCTTTGCAGACCAGTGTTCCACCTCTGAGCTGCACTCAGCCCCAACTTGGCGCATTTTTAACTCCGTCTGCACCCTTCATTTTCTTTCCACTTTGTGGAAGGAACTTGAACTCTTTGCCCTGCCTCCCTTCTCACAGTCTGAACGTTGCGGACTCCACACCCACAGTGGTTCAGTGGGCAGCTTCACTAGACACTGTGGCTTGACCCAGTTCAGTTCTGATCTTGCAGATGCACAGTCGTTCTTCCCTTCTGAGACAGAATTGGCTGGTGTTTTCTCTTGTAGCAATCTGTGTTTTAGGTACAGTCTCTGCTCACATATAGGAGTACGTGAGAGGTCATGCTGGAAAATGTTAACCTTTTTGAGTTTATTCAGATAAAATTCTGGTATCCCATGATAAGAAGTTAACATTGATGAGAATGGATAGTTATATCTGGGACCCACAGGGGGCAAAGAATTTATTTTTCAGATGCTGGAGGAATGAGAGGGCTCATCACTGAGCTTATAATACTTGGAACTATTGCAGTATTCTGAGAAGAGGCTTTAGATATACTGAGCTTTAAGGTGCGTGTGGACTCTCGAGTCATTGCCGAGTTCACCTCCTCAGGCTTTATTTTTAGTACTTCGATTTGCCAGCGTGTGTATTGCAATTGTGTGTGTGTGTGTGTGTGTGTGTGTGTGTGTGTGTAGCTGTTTCAGCATGCATACATAGAATTCTCACCAGGAAACATTATGAAATAGGAAATGTGCCTTTAAATATAATATGCATCACTTTTTGTGGATGGTGAAAAATATTTAGAAGCGAAGTTCAAAGGTTAGATTTAATTAAAGTGGTTCTGCAGCAGTAAGTCACTAGTGAGTAACAGCTGGAAAAATGAGAAGTCAGGCACTGCAGGGCACCGCAGCCACGTGGGCACCGCAGCCTTGGGCACCATAGCTATGTGGGCATCGCAGCCACGTGGGCACCACAACCATGTGGACTCCGCAGCCGTATGGGCACCCTCAGATCCTTTTCTGCAGTTAAAGGCCAAAGGAAGCATCATGCTTTCTCCCCCGAGAGGGATCGTGGAGTAGGGATCTATCAGACGAGAAAGGAAAGGTCCTTGATGAGCCGCAAGTTGTGATTTGAGCTTGGAGCAGTGTAGTGAGCACTTCTTAGTTCATTCGGGTCTCACTGGCAGTGAATTCACCATTACAGGAAAAATCCAGAGAAAGGGAAAGAGGAGAATAAAACACACACATACACACATATAACTAGGATCATTTGTTAACTCTAGTCTCTTATACAGTGTTTTGTTTTTTGGGTTTGTTTGTTTGTTTGTTTTCCTTGCTACAGACTGAGCCCTGAGCCTTGTATTGGTCAAATCTTTAAAAACCATGTGAAATATTTTACCTTAGTTGACTATTGATGTGGAGACTTTAAAGTATGGGTATATCTAGTTTGACAGCCTAGTTTGAGGTCATGCCACGTGGTCAGAGAAGATGAGAGAATGTGATGTCATTCAACAAAGAGGTCAACTTTTATTTTCAATATGACTAGATATAAATCTTAGGTATCTTTAGATTTAAAACTAGGGAGGTTTTTTTCTGAGTTTTGAAGATAGCTAATAAATTTGACTCATGGTTTTTATGTTTATTCTGTTTTGTCACACATGAAATAACATAATCCAAAGTTTCTTTGAATGATTCACAAAGGAAACTTCTAGCTGGCTACACTTCTTCTAGCTGAAGTTCTAGATAGGTAGGTAGGTGGATGGATGGATGGATGGACGGACGGACAGACAGGCAGGCAAGCAGATAGGTAGATAGATGATGAATAGATAGATAGGTAGATAGATTGATAGATACAGATAGATAGATAGATAGATAGATAGATGGATGGATGGATGGATGGATGGAT
>LOEQ01004796.1:52419-100893 GCA_001685075.1 Bramus lutescens | reverse complement strand
CCATGCGGGAGCTGGGCCAGACGAAAAGCAGGCCTGCTCTCCCCTATCACTACACAATATCTCTTGTTATATAAGGAAGATGAGATTTCTTTTCATGTGCTAACAAAACATCAATATATCCTGGATGACATGCCCCTGAAACCTAAGAAAGAAGAGATGGTTTCGCACAGAAAGAAAAGAAATAGGACACCTGTCCGGACAACATGCAACCGTGCAGACTAAATCACTAACAGAAGATGTTCTGCCTTCCAAGAGGCTTCAGCTCTATCAGCCTGAACACAGGAGCCCATGGCATCACTGGGCACAGGTAGGCTGTGTAGGAAGTGGGGGAGTATGTGACTTTCTGTTGAATCGAACCTTAACATGAGGAAAAGTGACATTTTAATCTCAGAGATAAAACAAGGACTTTGATTTTTCTTATTTACGTTTTTTTATTCCCCTTTTATTCCTTATTTTTGAATACCCTATAGTGGATGCAAAACATGATGCTATTAACTCTCTTATTTTATTTTTTTATCTCCATGCAACATTCCAAGTTGAGTCATAAAGAACTTTATATCTGGTATATGATTTCCAACAGTAATAGCTGAACTTGTTTTCTTTCTTTCTTTCTTTCTTTCTTTCTTTCTTTCTTTCTTTCTTTCCTTCCATCTTTCTTCCCGTTTATTTTTCCTTTTTCTTCATCTTTTTTCACAGATTATCTTGTAAATTTTTATTGCATTTATTTACTTGTGAATTTGTTTGTCTCTCTGTGTGTGTATACATGCATATGTCATGACATAAATATGAAGATCAGAAGACAAACTGTGAGAGTTAGTTCTCTTCTATTATGTTCATTCTGGAGATAGAACTCAAGTCACCAGGTTTACTAGACAAGTTATCTCTACAGCTTTCGTTCTAATTATTTGAGACATATATGTTGCATGTGTAGCAACACGTAGAGCCCAATGGCACTGAAGCCATGAGAATGCTTGGAATTCAGGTATAGTAGAATACAGCAGGGCATTTACTTTTCTTCCAAAGGGAAGGGATTTCCAGGTATTTACCAAGTTTACCACAATACAGATTTTTGCTTTCACAGTGGTTCCTCAATTAATATTGTGTGCAAAATATTTTCTTAAATATTTTAATGCTTTGCTGAACATTGCCCTGGAGTTTTCAAAATGGTCAAAGTGCGCTATACAAACTCCAGGATGGTCTGATGATGGGTAGAGTATGGTGGAGATGTAGGCACAGAGAAACAAATGGATAAATATAGACTTTGAAATAGATACAAACCTTCAGAGGCTATAGAAAATAAAATTGCTGCTTTTCTATTTTATTTGATTTTTTAAAATTATAGAATAATTGCAGTATTTATTCTTTCCTTTTCCTTCCTCCAACCCATTTCAAATATCCCTCCCCAATTAATGAACTCCTTTTCAAATTCATGGCTTCTTTTTTCACTAATTGTTACTGCATCCATACCTCTCTCTCTCTCTCNTATATATATATATATATATATATATATATTCCTAGATGTAATCTATTCAATCTATATGATGTTCCTTGTGTGTGTGTTTTCAGGGATGAACATTTGATGCGAGAAATCTGGTTTGTGTGCTCTTTTCCTGGGGAAGACCACCTCTCCCTTTTCAGGTGTCCCCAGGTGCCTAAAGTGTGTGTGTGTGTGTGTGTGTGCACATAGGATCTTTGTGTAGAATCAAGAATTGGGCTTTCTCCACTCACTTTGACATTTCCATTAGTATTGTACTTTCCCAGCTCACAACTGGTCAGTCACATTTGTGAGGCTTTATAGGGGCAGCTTCTATCATTAGTGCAGATAAAATCTCAGTGAAGTCATTGATCCTTTGGCTCTGATAATTTCTCCGCCCCCTCTTCTGCAATGTTTCCTGAACCTTAGGTGGGAGTGCTTTGTACATGTATCCTTTTTACCTGGACTTCACAACTCTGAATTTTGATTATCTCTGGATTTCTGTTATAGTCTCTGTTCATTGCAGAAAGAAGTTTTCTTGATGAGAGGCAAAGAGGACACTTCTTGTGGGCATAAGGACAAATGTTTATAGATTATTAGATGTTATACTGCTTTAAGAAATTTATGGCTTTAGATTCTCCTCACATAACCATGAGTTCACTAGTTTGGAGTAGTTAGTTAGGTTTCCAGGATCAGATATCATTTTTCTCTCATTAAGCAGGTTGTGAATCCAATTAGAGGTCTGTTGGTTACTATATGCATGCATGTCCTGTTGGGCGTTGATTTAGTACATAGTCATCATACTTAAGAGAATACCACAAAATATAGAGTAATATATTTATAAAAATATAAAAACTGAATAACTATGTTTTCAAAATTAATTTTATGGGATTGTTGTTTTCAATTTTCAACTGAAGAATTAGATAGAAACCCTCTGTTAACTTTCCATTATTGTTGCAAAATGCACATGAAAATCAGTTTATAAAGAGATTTCTTGCGATGCATGATTTCAAAAGTTGCATCAGTAAGCACCTGGCTTTACTGTTTAGGCTTCTGGCAAGGTAGAGCAACATCATTGTGGGGAAAAACTACTCACTTCATGGGTATTAGAAAGGAAATAGGGGTAGGTGGGCCTCTGAAGAGAAAGAAAGGAAAAGAAGGGAATGAAAGAAAAAAGGGAAGAAGGAAAAGATTCCTGACAAGGTAAGTTCTCAAGGCATTCCCCAAAGACTTAAGAACTGCAATATAGCTCCATCCCATACAATGTGCACCATTCCTCAACCATCTATTTGGCTTTGAGTTCTTGGGTAGATCAATCTACAGCTGAAAATATAACTGTCTGACTGTATCAGGAGTTAAAACTTCTGAACTGGTGAAAAAAAGACTTGTAGCATATGATATTTGGGAGGTATTTTAAATCAAAATAATACTGCCTACTGTCCTGAATAGTAAACATCATGGATGAGGATGCATGTAGTGTGTATGTCCTACCTTGGTGCAACACACATTATAACTTTCCAACGCTGTGCCTACTACACAGTGTGCCTTTGGGTTTTGAATCAAGTGGTGTTCATGCAAGTTAATAATACCCTGCCTAGAAAATTCTAAGTGCTTAAGGAATTCTGAAACTCCTAACCTTGGGACTCTTAACCAGTCTCACTGTCCACACATGTACCCTTCACATGTTAGTACATGAACTGTGTCATCAAGGTCAAGAACAACAAAAACAGTAGTGCTAGCTAGTTTTACCTCAACTTGATAAAAGCCAGAGTCATTTTGCAAGGAGGAAACAATTAAGAAACGTCCACACTGTATATGCCCGTGGGTAGCCACATGTCATATTTTCTTTGCTTGTTGATTGATGTGATTAGGCCCAACTCCCTGTGACCAGTACCACCCCTGGGTAGGTGGTTCTGGGTGCTTTAAAGAAATAAGCTGAGCATGTGATGGCAAGAAGCCAGTAAATAAAGTTGTTTCATGGCCTCAGCTTCATTTTCTATCTCCAGGTTCCTGAGCTGAAATTCTGCCCTGGCTTCTCTGGACAACAGACTACAAGCTTTAATATAAAATAAGTGCTTTCCTCCTGATGTTCATTTTGGGCATGAAATCCAGTAATTCAGACTCCTCAGCATAAACCTCATGTCCTGAGCAATAAAGACGAGCTGAAAATAAGTGGAGTTTTCCCTATTTGCAGCCCCAAAGTCCGTAAAGTTGAAGGTGAGGGAGGGTTTGTTTTTGTTTGATTCTTTTATGTTAGCAAAACTCAAAACAAGTACTTAGTATCTTCTATGTGTTTCTGAAAAAGATTCGCTACACACAGCTCATGCAAAGCAGCGAGAGCAAGCGAGTTATAGGTACACTGAAATTAAAAAGGGCTCCATTTATTCGTATTACTGACAGAACATTATGAACTCTTCATTATAGATTTAAAGTCTCCAATTTTCTCATTTCCAGTCTTTTAAAATTCAAAATTAGATCATATTTTATGCTTTCAGGGTGTTTTTTCAATAAATACAGCCTTTCTAGATTGCTTCCCTTTCTGCTTCTCACATCTGGTTGGTTATGTCTCCAATTAAATTGCATTCCAATTTGTCATAGAATAGTAATAATAATAAAACTTCTGTAGATCAAAGAAAGCCTCCCCAAGCAGTTATTTCTCTTATACCCAGACTAGCACACAGCTCACTCAGAACAGTCAGCAGTGACTAGGGACTACTATGCTTTAGACATAAGGCCTGAAACTCAGTTGATTTTTTTAATCAGAAGGAAATTGGAAAAAACTATCATTCTGAAGTCTGTTTTCCTTCCTTCTGTACCTCCTTCCACTTTCTTCCCCCTCTCCAACCCTCCCTCCCTCCCTTCTTCCTTTCTTTCCTTCTGTCTTGCTTTCTCTTTTATGCTTATTTGTTTGTTGGTTTATACAAGTGAAGGTACCTGCAGCTGGAAGACGGCTTTATATTCTCTGGAGGTGGCATCACAGGTGATTTTTGGGTTGCCATGTATAAGGTGCTAGAAATGGCACTCTGGTCTGTACAAAAGAAGGGTTCTCTCGTTATCTTTTGCAGTTCTATCTTTTATCTAAGAGGTCTCACTAAATAGAACTATACATAAGAAATAATCAGAAATACAGAAAAAACTTGTCTATTATATATCCATTTACAATGAAATATTCTTTTTAGAAGACATATTTGTACATGAGATATTTTTCAACCAAATTCTATAAAAGATTTGTATAGAAAATGTTTTTAAACAATGATGATCTCAATGAACTCTAAATATAAGAAAAATAATATCATCATAAGTTCTTCATATGGAAAAATCTGACCAGAGAGAGCCTGCAGATTAATGTTATCTAAATAAAAGTAAAATGACTATATTCTCCGGAGAGGAATAGGTGGATGGTCCAAAAACTACAATAAGAGAAATAGTTACTCTTAACTACTTAGCCATTTCTCCATACCCTTTCTTCTCTTTTTTTAGTCATTCCTTCTTTCATTGAAAAAAGTTAGAAATAGTATCCTGAATTTGGCCATTTGAATTGGTTTGACATAGCGGACCATTGTGGGGGAATTTTTCTAGGGTAGTTGATTTTGCTGTTTGTTAGTTTATAATGAAGTCACAAGAGACTCAATTACTCATGTAGATTTTTTCCCTGACATTAATTTAAAAGATATGTATTCTAGACCCCTTATTCCTTTTCTTTCATTTTTTATAAATATTCTTAAAAATAACTCTCAAAAACAACTTGGTCCAAGAAGATAGATATTGAGTTTTAGATCAGTAAGTAATCATAGAAATGATGTTGACAAAACACTTGATCGTGTGTTAGAAAAATATTAGTTTGGCTAGAAGAGGATGTAAGAGTTTATCTTGAACAATAGTCTTCAAAAAATGTTCCCCAAATGACGTCAGTGATAAGAAATGGACAGACAAAGCAAGTAACTATATTAATGCATATGTGTTTATTTGTGTGAAATTTCTTTAAAAGTAGATTAAATTAATAACTTTTTCATTTGTGCAATTAAAAATAGTACAATAACTCTCAAAAATAGGTTGGTTAAATTGCTCTTTGGTAGAAAGTGTGTGAGGCACTTAATTGACTTCTAAGGAAACAGTGAAGGTCCAGAGACTATATCAGACCTTCACTGGATTGTACTTATGATGTTTGCACATTAATTTCAAGAAGATGTGGAAAGTTCATTTATATTTATTTGTTTTTCTAGGTACTGAGAAATCTGACATGAGGATTTCTTGAACTTTAAGCACCTTACAGGATTTTCTTTTCTGAGCTAGGCATATTGAAATCATGGTTTCATATTTGATAAGTGAGTACTGTACCATTAAGGCACATCTCTACTCTAGATCATTATAGTGGCATTTTAAGTGTAATTTCTACTGAGCAGGTATGGTTTAATCTTTATAAACTTGGGAGACCAAAAACCGAGGACTTTTGTGGTTTCATGGTCCTCCTAAGAGTAAGTGACCAAGAGCATGCCTAATACTTAACAAGAAAGCAACCCAATCCACCGACACTAAAAATCTATTACTGTGAGGCAATTTACATTGTTAAATGTGGAAACCTTGTTGGTGGTACTTAGAGGATTCAGTATCCTTTTTCATTGAAATGATTATAGCCATGTGTGGCTGATGAATCTCATCTGTGTGGTGACAAAGCTAACACACGAACTGTGAGCAATTCTAAATTTTGGCATACATAGCATTTGTTTTTGAAGAATAGTTATACAAGTCATAATCCTTTCAAGTTAAATAAATGTTAAAGTTCTTCTCCTCCAACATTATCCTTTTATGCATGGGGTAACAAACACACAAGTAAAATGACGTCCCTCTACATCTACAAAATAACAGTTGCAACAGTACAGTTTATGATGCTGGCCATATCAAAACTTGGCAAAAATCAATGTAAAGAACAGAAAAGAAAAATATTGATAGAGTCATTTGAAAAGAGTTGATCTGGTATTAAATTTTGGCTTAAAGACAGAGATGCTTCAAAAGGTAAAAGCAATGGCATTCAACGATGTAAGCCTGACAACATGTGACTCAGTTTCCATAATCTAAGTAAGGGTGCAGAAAAGAGCTGACTCTACAAAGTTGTCCTTAGAGCTCTGCACACACTCTGACATAACATGCCACCACACAAACACACGCATATGCATGCACAGACAATATACATATTTTAACAATACATATTTAAATTAAAATATATTTTTAAAATGAACTGAGATTAAGTGGCAGACAGAGATTAAGGGAATGGGTGCCTGTGAGGGTTATTGGTATTAATTTTTGGGATGAATGAAAATAACTGGCAAACATTAAGGAGAGTGGAGAGTTGGTGGGATTCCTTGCCAAACTTCTCCCTCTACCTTGGGGAGAAGCTGTACCACTCTCTGGAAAATGGCCTTCTGGTAAATCCCTCCATCTGCTGCAGATGAATATCCTGTTTAGAGACTGTTAAGGAAAGAAATAAGGAAAGGTACAGTTTCAAGGAGTGGATTATTTAGAGCTGTTTGATGTTTTGTAAAAAGGGCTCTAGTGATGAGGGAGCCCAGTGCCTCTCAGAGTCATCTTGCTTCCTTGTGGGAGCGTCAAAACTTGCTCAATTCTAGAAAACAAAATTGCCATGTGTTCACCTAGTGAGGAATGAATATCTTCTGAAGACAGCATCCTTTAACAAGGACTACACCATGGATAGTCTTGTCATCTGGTTATCGTGTGACCTGAGCAGGGAGCCTCAGCCCAGATCTATGTTTTTTCTTAAACTTTCTTTCTCTGATGTTCTCCATACCAGCAGTCTCATTTGCCCTTATGTTTTCATTTCCCTGTGACCGTACTCTTTCTGGGTTAAAAACCCATTTCCATGTAAGCAGTGGACTAGAACTCCGATTGTCATAGAGGGCAAAGCTGACAGAGAAAACAGAAAGAAAAAGAAAGATTCTTATAAAGAGACACAGAGTAAAGGGAGAGAAAGAAGATATGAAACTTAAGAAATTCAGAAGAAGATGAATTTAAAAGCACATCAAAACTAGCAAACACAGCAGGAACACTCACTAGTGCTGGCCAAAGCCACCTGCTACAGGATATTTTCATGTGCTAAACCGACCTGCTTCTGTGTGAGTCAGAAAGGGCTTTCTCACCCAGGATTCCGACATCTGTGGCTTCAGGTCAGTGGGCTGGAGAATTGAGTTGAATATTGCAGAGGAAGTGTGGAAATTTGGAATGTTTTGTCTGATTAAGTATGAAGAGTGAGAAAAGAGAAAAAAAGAAACAGAAAGCCTGACTTCTGTTAACTCGGTAATGATAGCCACACCGTGTAAAACTTGTGATAAGAATTGAATTGTGCAGAACTTACCCTGAAGTCTTAAGACTTCAAGATCTGCTTCATTTGAGTTGCTGGTTGTCAACAGACTTCTCTCAAGTATAACTCCATTATTTGTCCTCATTCGTAAACTGATAAGAAACCTGGACTTTTAAAATTCACTAATTTGTGCACTTAATAATGAGAGCATTCCATAAGAAGAGGTATTTCATTTAACTATTTGGAAGAATATACTTTTTCTAATTTTTGTATCTTCCTCATGCTATTGGGAGTCAATATGAAGCACATAAAAGATCTTTGATTTATATTTGTTGAACTGAGATCTCTTATGTAAAACATGTTAATTAATCCATTAATTCAATAATAATTATTTCATATTGATAGCGTACTTCAAGTACTATGATGGTTTTAGAAAATTAGTGTCTGGCTAGCTATATACCATTTGCCAGCACACCCAATAAATATAATCCTGAAGTTTGGCTTGGAATTTGAGTCATTTTGAACTGAAATAGCAGGGCCTTATGTCTGGGGGTAGGCATGGTAGGGGAATACCGTGGAAATCCTTTCATTAGGCAGAGAATGTTTTCAAGGAAAAAAATGATCATATTCCAGTGTGTTTTCCTTGCCAACCTGGACTTCCATATGCTAGCTCTCCCAAAGCAGAAACAGCACCTGTATTTTGTTCTTACTTTGTGGGTACCAGCATTTCAGATGGCTTCAGTGTCTACTAATCATTTTCTTTTTCAACATTAGAAAATGTTGAATGGCCAAACACTCATCAAAAATGTCAAAAATGTTTTCATTCCTGGAAATCTTCTCTAAATGCTGAAGTGGCTTGATTAGGTTAGAGTGGTTTCTCCATCATTTTCTATATCCACTTAACTTAAGGGTAACTTTTAATGACATCCCACCAAGAGTGTATAGAATTTTAAAGCAATCAGTGTTTTCTCTTTCCACTATAGTGAGGAGAAAATTAATTCAATTTATGCTACATACAAGATCTCGTTCTGAGTTCTATATTTATGTTATTAAGTTAAGAATATGCAACTTGATTTTTCCCCATGTATATTATGCCACCACACACTTGAAAATCACATTTTTCATAATATTTTACATGTAATTTGGGCCTTGGGTAGGAGTAAATTGGCATATGATTTAGTAGGGCTTTCTGGAAACTAGTAAAGCCTTATTCAGACCCACTGATGTGCCAGGCTGCTTTAGGTTTTCATGATGGAGGATGAAACTGTACTTCTTTTCCCATGGAGGATGAATTGGTGCTGGGACTAGATAATATAATGGAAGTTAAACCTTACTACTTCATGAGATTTTACTTTTCAGTTGGTGGAGAAGGTTGGAATGCCACTTCACAACACAGTGTATCTCCCGATTAGGCAAGGCATCTTTAGACAAAGCAGATCTAAATTGGTTGCTTCATCAGAGTGCTGGCATTCTTATCCCTAGTGCTTTCTGTGTCTCCACATTCCCATCTATGGTTTTTATTGCTCTGGTTTTATGCAGGATGTAGTCAGAACATCTGGTCATCTTCTTGTGCTATTAATGAGCATTTTCCTGATGACCAATAATATCAAAATCATCATTCTAGTCATTTATTGGTCATTTGCCCTTCTTCCTTGGTAATGTGAATAAAGGAATCACTGATCAGTCTGTATAGGCAGTCAAATTATATAACAGAGAAAGTGCCACCTTCTGTAAGAGAGTTCTTATTCCTGGACAAATAACATAAGCTCAGCAGATATACCAGCAGTTTTTTTCTATTAAGAAGTGAAGGAGGAAGTACAAAACCTACTAGAATGAAGTCAGAAACAGATTTTTAGACATCAAATACAGTCTCTAAGTCATCCATTCTAAAAGTTAGAGAAATCCATGATCAATACTGAGAAGTTTTAGAAACACTGCATTCTTGATGTGATGGAAAGGCTGCCAGTGCTGTCATTCTCTACAAATATTCTCATCTTACACAGACAGGTAGAAATAGGAACTAAATGAATACCCAGGCCCATCCTTGCCTAACTGGTCAGTTTTGCTTAACATTAAATAAAGCCACAGGCTCTACAGAGACCTGCTATGTAAGCCTATCCAGGAGCCAGTGCCATTTCCCCATAATCCAGCAAATCTTCAGATAACAAGAGTTTTTGAATAAACTTTACTTTCAAAATGGCATATTCTACTTTTAAACTCCAGCTCCCCCCAAAAGGTGGAGTATTCACCCTACGCAGCTCCAAGGCAAACAGTGTGATTGGGAGCACATTCATAATTCAACACGTTCAAATGCCAGGGGCCAAGGAGATAGCACTCCATGGCCAGGAGGAGTGGGCTGTCACTCATGGCTGATTCTGCTCCTTGCAGCAAGCTGTATAATTGGAGAAGCTGAGAGCCGTGACCTCAGCTCTTTGTTCTGCTACTGTAATATATTCCCATCAGTCTGATCAGTATCGGGTATGGAGGAAGCTTTTGAATGGAAGTAAAAATGCTAAATTGTAATTTTCCAGATTTCTGGAAATATTAGATTTCAGTTGAACGAAAGGGAAGAGACAGGTAGGGAAGTATCTCTGCACCAAAGTTATAAACACTCTTAGCTAGGCTGCACATCTCTGCCACGTTCTTAGCAGCACATATTGTGAGGCTAGGGTTATATTAGGAGGCTTTCAGGGGAGGATGATGGGGCAAGATGCTTGTAAGCAAGAAGCTTCAGGCTGGGGACTTGGGACTAGTGTGTGTGTGTCTCCTTTCTGCTGCAGCCTAGAAAAGTGAATTGCAACAGATTATGTAGAGGCATAAGGTGTGATAAATTTTCCCGGGAGCCCAGTTTTCTAATCTGTAACACGCTGGATAAAGGAGTTCACTTTTCCATTAGGTTGCCATAGGGATTAAATAAAACACTGTGCAATTCACTGACTTTAGTGGACAGCATGGTGCAAGTATAGTTTAGCCTGTTCTGGCAACTGCTAAGTCATCATGAATCAAAGCCATTAACTTCCAACTTGCTACATGAACACTCCCATAGTTACTATTTCTCTATAGTAATCTCTTTGACCTAGTTCACTGTGGTACAGTATTTAGTTCACAAATTTAGAAGCCTTATATGAGCAAAAAATACACATATGAGGTCACTGTTACATGGCTAGGAATATACTTATGTCACAGAAATCCAGGGAAAGATGTAGAGAGTGAAAGGGGGGAAAATATCTCAGTAACATTTGGTTACAGCTTCTGCTATTTTCAAAACTATGTGGTATGCTAATAACAAGGATTGGTAGAATGGAAGGGTAGGAGATATAAAAAAGAGAAAAGTCAGGAGAGAAGTTGAAGAAATTAGTAAGAACCATTCTATACAGCTAAGGTGGTGACATTTTGTTGGAAGTATGTAAGACTGGAGCTGCAAACCTAGGTTTAATGTCCAGGTCTTTGGTCCAGATGGCAAGGTCCTGTCTGTTGTAGGCTTCCAAGCATCTATTAGTGCGTTGATTCTGAGAGCTTGGAAGAAGTTTCATTGCGCTCCCTGTTAGCTGATCAAAAAGACACTGGACACAAGAGTATACCCAGGCTAGTCCACTGTTCTAATTTTAGCGTTTGCCCCAAACTTGTGTGCTGGGAAGCTAGTGGTGGGTATTTCCTTCCCATCATTATGTTAACTGATCCTCTCACAGAAGTGGAACTGGGCCCAGTGTAAACAGCAGCTGTGAAATTAGCTGCCTAGCCTTTAGGCCACTATTGACTAGTCTTCTATCACAACCAGATTAATGGCATTGGGAACAACTATTGCAAGTTGCAGTAATTAATCAGTTTTATTTCCCTTTATATACTTGAAGTTGAGGCTTTAGCATTTAGCACGCAAATTTATGTAAATTAAAATTCAAATATATGCAAACAGATATGCAAATGTGTGTCCCTAGATTTGCTAAGAAAAAAATCTGGTAGCCCTACTGTAAGCTCCTAAAATGCAGTGGGGAAAGGGAGAGAGAAGTTAAAGGAGTCTTGCAGCTTGATATGCCTTTCATTTGTTAATATATGCAAGTTGAAAATGAAAATAAAAACATGTTTTACTTCAGCTGCTCCTTGTGTTATGAAATAGAAAGCTGAAAATCCGCAACAATAACGGGAACAAAATCTGTGAGTCTCCTTCTCGAGATAAGAATTTTAAAGTTTTATTTATTCGAGAATCATCTGCCTTTAAGCATTGAGCCTCATAAGTGCTGCTTCTTACTTTTAATTGATCAGATAGAAGCTGTAACTAAACAGAAAGGAACTGTCTTAGAACCGACATGCAGAAGACTCATGATGTGAACTTGGCATTGTGTAGAAACAGCCTAGGAATGAGAGGTAGGGGCTGGGCAGGGAGAAATCAGTGGCGAAATACATTCAAATAATTCATGCTGAATAAATATTTTATTCAAAATATCATTATTTATGATCTCAAATGAAGAAATGTGAGTGTATTATGTATAAGTTTATTAGAGGAGACCCCTAAATAAAAGTTCATGCTGTAAACTACACCACATGGTGATACATACCTGTAATCCACAGGAGGCAAGTGCCAGATGATGACATTCAAGGCTTTCCCCTTCTCCCATACAGTAAGTTTGAGCCTAGGCTACATGGCTGCATGATACCTTGTCTCATACCCTTCACAATGGTACAAACTAAGCACCAACTTTTTAAGAAAGGGCATGGTCAGGGATTAATTTAAAGTAGTTGAAAATAGCAGATAGTAACTGATACTTGAAATGTTGCTTATTATAGTATTTTCCAGCAAGTCTGATCATTGCAAAAACAGTAAACGGATGAGTGAGAAATACTAGAATAGCAGTTGGGCCAGGCACCCAGAGAACTGAATTACTGCTGGTTCTGCATCTCATGCTACAGCATGACATTTGGCTGTACAAGGAATGTGGCCTCAATTTTCTCATTGGTGAAATAAGACAGCAATAATGGTCTGACCTCTCTGAATATCCCACTGCCGTTCAAATGAAAAACAGCCACGCACTAAATAGATGTTAATTACTTTTAGAGAGGTTTATCTGTGGTCATTGCCAAGTTTTCCTTGATGAGAATTCTTTAAACACTGGGGACTTGGTGAAGGATTCAATATGATCAATTAAAGATTAGAAAACCAAATAAGAATCTTGAAAGCTCAAGAGAAATGATTTTGGAGAAGGCATGACTTGGGGTTCTGCCTAGGACGAGGCTTCACAGCCTCACAGCATAGTGAAAATAAACCTTTCTCAAGTTGTAGATCATCTTCATTGACAATGAGTCTAGTTAGTATCTGAATGAAATGAGTTTTCTGGTTCTCAGGCTCTGGGTTTCTATTGTCTATGAGCTCCTGTCTTGACACTTGTAACAAAGGAGCCCCCTTCAGGGTCTACGGTCAATCTACACTGGGTGGCTTTTGATGCCTCTGGTCTTTAGCACAGTGGACTTCCTATCAAATGTTCAATATAACAATTTGGGCTAAAAATATAATGTTAGTTATGTGAAGTCATTTGAAACAAATAAGCTTTATTTATTTAATATCCACCCTTTGAATACTGCTGGACATCCAATGTGACTCAGCCATACAATATGTTCACTGAAGGGGAAACTTCAGAGTCTAGTAGGAAGAAAAGTTCTATTCATCTCCATCAAAGAGGAGTGAGCATAGAATGTCTTTCTGAATTCAGAATAAGGTTTGATATGATCCTCAGTAGCTATTCCTGTCTGGATCAAGTAGATGCCTTAGGAAAACCGGCCAAGTGTACTTCCCACTTTCACTTCCATCAGGTTCAGTGTGGTTAGCTTTATGTTGAGGTCTTTGATCTATTCATACATGAGTTTTGTGCATGGTGATAGGTATAGGTCTATTTTCATTCTTCTGCATGTTGATATCCAGTTATGCCAGTACTATTTCTTGAATATGCTTTCTTTTTTCCATTTTATATTTTTTGCTTCTTTTTCAAAAATCAAATGTTTGTAGGTATGTGAATTAATATCTCATTCTTCAATTCAGTTCCATTGGACCTCCTGTCTTTTTTTTATGCCAGTACCAGGCTGTTTTCAGGACTGTAGCTCTGTAGTAGAGTTTAAAGTCAGGGATTGTGATGCCTCCAGAAGTTCCTCTACTGTTCAGGATTGTTTTGGCTCTCCTGGGTGTTTTGCCCTTCCATATGAAATTGAGTACTCACAGAAGACCACTTCCTAAATATAACCCCAGCAGCATAGACACTGAGAGAAATAATTAATAAATGGGACCTCCTGACACTGAGAAGTTTCTGTAAAGCAAAAGACATGGTCAACAAGACAAATTGGCAGCCTACAGAATAGGAAAAGATTTTCACTAACCCCACATCAGACAGAGGTCTGATACCTAAAACATACAAAAAACTCAAGAAATTGGTCATTAAAATAACACATAATCCAATAAAAAATGGATTACAGACCTAAACAGAGAACTCTCAACAGAGGAACCTAAAAAGGCCGAAATACCCTTAAGGAAATGTTCAACATCCTTAGTCATCAGAAAAACGCAAATCAAAACAACTCTGAGATTCCATCTTACACCTGAAAGAAAGGCCAAGATCAAAACCACTGATGACAACTTATGCTGGAGAGGTAAAGGGAACACTCCTGCATTGCTGGTGGGAGTGCAAACTGGTACAGCCCCTTTGGATATCAGTATGCTAATTTCTCAGAAAATTAGGAAACAACCTTCCTTACGATCCAGCAATAACACTTTTGGGTACATACCTAAAGGATACTCAAATCATACCACAAGGACATGTGCTCAGTTATGTTCATAGCAGCATTATTTGTCATAGCCAGAACCTGGAAACAACCTAAATGCCCCATGATCAAAGAATGGATAAGGAAAATGTGACATATTTACAAAATGGAGTACTACACAGCAGAAAAAAATAATGACATCTTGACATTTGCAGGCAAATGGATAGATCTAGAAAACATAGCTCAGACCCAGATATATTTGTAAGTATATTATCCTAGACAATAATGATGACCCTAAGAGACACATATATGGATATAATCTACATGGAAAGTAGAAAAAGACAAAATCTCCTGAGTAAATTGGAGCATGGGACTATTGTAGAGGGAAGAAGGGAGGGGGAAAGGAAAGGAAGGGAACAGAGAAAATGTATAGATCAATCAAATCAACAAAAATGTTGAAAAAGAACTTATCCCATGATGAAATCTATGGAAGGGTTAGTTCCTAGCTACAATGACACTATCTGAGCAAGAGGAAAATATTATACTCTGAAGGCTAACACCAGGTTAAAAACTTCTAGACTTTTGGAATGAGAGAAAAAATGTAGATAACTGGCCAGCTGGACTGGCCTAGGAAGAACAGGCAAAACATGTGTTTGTACCTGTGAGTTTACTGAGGTACTTCTGTTGTGCTATGGTGAGCCACATGGAACAAGTGGCCCACAAAGCATCACCCATGAGATATCCCTGCTGAAATGTCTTGACAAGGACTATGTGATGGCAGACAATGATAGGAAACACATGCAAGTTGAAAGCTTTTATCCCTTATTTATAACTAGACTAGGGGTATCGTTTCTTCAGTAGAGAAAGATATAGGAGATTCTTTGGTGAGAAATAATATACAGGGTAAAACACAAAGATTAGAATTTGGTATATCACAGGGGTGACTTGGGAAGAAAATATTTTACACAATATAAAGTGCCAAATTCGAACCTCAGAAAATGATACTGTGTGCCTCAGCATGGAGAAGTGATAAAATCCTGTGTGTGTGTGATTGGACAGGGACTGCTTGTTGGGATAAGAAGGAGAAGCAGAGGCATGCTGGTCTTCTCTTTTGTAGTACTTTGGAGTAGGAGCCCAGAAAGAGACAAACGTAAGTAAAACTTCATCATCATAAATGCTCAGGGAATAGAGAACATTCAAGACAGCAGAGATGAAGGGCACAGATGCATTTTCATTAGCATCTAATGTAAGAGAGAAGCCAAGAATGAACCAGGGATTCAACAGTGAGCTCTCGAGGAATACAGCTGGAATCTAAGGTGTGTGACCAGCACAGTAATATGCTGTCTTGTCATATTGTAAGTGATCAGTACAAATTAAGGTTTTTGCTTGCTCGTGGGTAGAGAATAGGGGAAATTACGTGATTAGTAGAGCTATCAGTGACTTCAGCCCTGACCTTTGCATTTAGTTTTGATCATATTGGTTCTGAAATTGAATAATGGTGGTGTTAAATATTGAAACTTTGATTTTTGTGAATGAGAAAGGGATAGGGAGCTTAAACGAAGCATTCACTTTGAGAAAAGGTAAATGAGTTTTTAGAGAAGGCAGACACACTGTAAGTTAGACCTAAGAATACCATTTTACCTCACTCGTAGATGAATTGTTTCAGTAAAATGTCATCTATTGTGTTGAATTAATAGAAGTTTGCATTTGATTTACATTTATTTAGATAATTGGAAGTTATTTGATAATTCTGTAGGTTCTAAATTTATAAGGGTTATATGAATAGGTTTAAATTGTTAAATCCAT
The DNA here is from genome assembly GCA_001685075.1 of Bramus lutescens. Lineage (NCBI taxonomy): Eukaryota > Metazoa > Chordata > Mammalia > Rodentia > Cricetidae > Bramus > Bramus lutescens. The sequence continues at coordinate 84,559 of LOEQ01004796.1, read as the reverse complement.
GGTCATATACACATATTTCGGAATTTTAGAATATATGGTTTGCTGTATACATAATACATACACACATATTATATATATATATATACATATGTATATACATGCATGCAGTTTTTTCACTTTGAAGGATGACTTTGGAGTTCGTGGTTTCAATAAACTATTATAATACTGGAATGCTGAAGACTTGAAATAGGTTAGGCTCCAATTGATATATTTTATAAATACAAATGTATTTTTGGTTTCAGACACTTTTTGATGAAAGAATCTGAGAAATTTGCATTGATTACATATTGAAATAATAATATATTGGGCATATTACATTTATTATGTGTGTTATTAAAATATAAGTTCATCTGCTTTTCACATTTTTAAAATGTGACCAGTAAAAAGTCAAATTCTATGTCTAACCCTTATTCTTTCCCATTGGACAGAGCAGATGTGCTATGTATTATTACAAGGTATCTAGAGCACCCTGCTACTAATGCCTTGTCTATGTCCATTTGTTCCCTGCTGCCCTTGCCTAGCTGAGAACTGTTAACCAAGGGAGGAAAATGTCCTAGAACTAACATATAACTTTAAGTGAGGTGTAATTTCACAAGATATTTCTGTGGATTGACTGAGCAAAGATAATTTGGGTAGTGTGTGCACTCTCTACCATTGCAAAAAAAAAAACAGAAAGAACTGGGAATAAAGATCTCTAGAGGGTTACAATTAATGGAGAGACTCTAACTCTGTAGGCTCTGAGAATTTGGAACTCTTGATCATTCAGCCTTTATCAGGACATCAGGATCGCATTACTGTAAACCTCTCAAGGCCCATGCAGCATTACACAAGAGAAGGCATTAAGCATTGAAGAACCAGAAAATAGAAAGAGTGTCATGAAACATTGAAACCCGGATAAGATGTTGCCATTGCAACCATGGTGGGGTCCCTGCATAAAAGGGTCCTTAAAGTTGCCTTCATGGATAGAAGATGTGTCCAAGAAGCTCAATATCTTCCCAAGGAGCAAATGATTGACAGTGTTTGTTGGAGGAGGGGTTGTTATTTTCTCTAATGGTGTAGCCAATGGGGCAGCAGATGAAAAAGAAATGAGTACAGGCATAAAGGAAGGAAGATCCCAGAAGTAGTAAGAGGTAAAAATGTTTGAAATGAAATAAGACATTATATGAACTTATAAGGCTGTATTTACACACTTACACACACAACACACACACACACATGTCCATATGTGACTGCATTGCAACAATTAAAAGAAAAAGGCCATGAATTTGAGAGAGAACGAGGTGGGGGAAAATACATGGGAAGTATTAGTGAAAGGAAAGGGAGGAGAGAAATTATGTAATTACATTATTTTTAAAAGATAAAAACATTTAAAATAAATAAAATTTACATATAGTGCTCAAAAAAGAGATAAAACAATAAAAAACAATGACAAAACAAGCACACCATTCATACCCTTTAACTTGTCATATGTACGGGATAATGCAGGGGGGCCTAGCAGATCTTTTTACAAAGCTTTCTTGCGAACCTTTATACATTTTACTGGTCAACAGATGACTCAGTTTGATCTGACCTCTGAGGTCATATCTGTCTCATGTTTTCCAAGCAAACTTCACCTCCATACAGTTCAGATTTATGGAAGGCTTAGCTGTTTTTTGTTTGTTTGTTTGTAGTGGGCGCAGCACATTCATCTGAATTAAGCATGTACTTGAATAGATAAGGCTTCAGATCGCACAAATACTTATAGGATGAGTATAAACACACAATCATAAAATAAGAACATGTAAATGTTTGAAATAACTAAAATATAGAAGAATTTAATAACATTTTAACCACTCAGATAAATTTTTCCACACACATTAATAAATACCCTTTCCTGTAAGTTTTGAAAGATGCTGGCAAAACATCTTGTGTGAACTTCTTGGTAGAAGCAATTACTCTCCGTGTAGAATTTAAGCATTTTAAACCAAAATCAACATGCTTTTGTATAATGAAAAATTCTTTTCTTGGACATAGGACACAAACCCTTAAAACAACAATGAAAAACACTTGCCATGTTCATAATATACAGACCAGAGGCAGAATGATTTTTGGAAGGTCTCTTTTCTGAAGAAACAGCATCGGACAATGTCAATAATGATCTTGCTTCTGTCATTTTGGATCCAGAGATATTTGAAGGTTGACTGGATGAAGAACACATGGACTTGGAGGAAGATGATGAAAACATTGATTGCATGTCAGAACGAAAGGAACAAGTGGGATTGCAGGGCCCATGTTATGAAAAACCCCTCAGAAAATGTACCTGGGACATGTGGGGGAGACGCTGATGACTGGAAACAGAATGAGAACTTAGAAAATGTATCACAAGCTTAAAAAACAATCAATAAACCTTATAATTTTTTTAAAAAAATGCTGGAGTCATAGTACATGCAATGTTCTTTGCATTTTGATAGAATAGATGTGGAATAAAAAAAAAACTACTTGCCACTAACTACTTGTGTGATAAGAAGACATTGCTTAACTTCTTTAACCCTTAATTTTCTCAAATATAAAAAGATATTAATAATAATAAAATATAATAATGCCTACCTCATAGGAAACACTGATCACAGACAGTTATAGCAACTGTGTGTTGTTATCTACAAGTTCTATATAATGCTCTCGTATTTTCTAAAATTTTAAGGATCTAAACATGTTAAACTTAATGTAAAAAGAAAAGAATCACAGTCTACTATTGTGATCATATCTATTAATTCCTCCAGATAGTGCCCTTTCTGATATGAAATCTTGCTCATGCTTATGTGTTTATAAGTCTTCAAATGGTGTCTCTACTTTGTGAAGTCTCACACTCTTTAGGAGCCAAGTCCTAGAAATTGAAAATAGGTCACTTGGATATTCCAACTCCTGCCTTTTTACCTAGCTGTCTTGAGTTATATATTTCTGCTAGGCCCACACACCCATGATGGACAAAACTTGTGAAAAAAAGATAAATCATTATTCCCTCCTTTAAGTTTTGTACATAAGTTGTTTTATTATAACAATGTAATAGCAGTTAACATAAATGTATTTGATATATTAATAAAACTCATCTGACAAAACATTTTCTGTTAAAATAACTCAATTACCCCTTTCATTAGAAAAACTGCTATCAGACAATAAATTTTGAAAATGAACATCTAAAGTAGTTTGACTTTTATGAACCATCTTGGACTAGCATAACAAAGCTCCAAAGACCAAATACCTTACCAGTAATTAATTTTCTTCTATAATTTTGCATATAGAGAAACCCAGGTCAAGAGGTTGTCTATTTACTTTCAGCATAGCTCTCTTTTTGGTGCAGAGATAGCTTTGTTCTGATGTGTGTTCATATGGAAAAAAATAAGAATAGTGGCTCAATACTCATTTACTTTTATTTTATTTTTAATTTTTTTATTAAAAATTTCCACCTCCTCCCATGTCCCTCCCCNCCTCCCCCCTCCATCCAGGTCTAGGAAGGTGAGCATCCAGACAGACTAGGCACCCACAAAGCCAGTCCATGCAGTAGAATCAGAATCCAGTTCCATTGTCCTTGGCTTCTCAGTCAGCCTTCATGAGGACAATAGCCTTCTTAGTTTAGGATCTACACTCAAATACTATTCAAACTTTGTCACTATTTTACAGCATTTAACTACAGACGTGTTCCCAGTGAGGATGAGAGCAAACTTTCTGGATGACCCTAAGAATGACCCATTCTCTAGGTCTTAGTTTCCATTTTGGAAACATAAGAATATTTGTGATTTTGGGCTAGATGGTGAGGAAGAACAGAAAAGGTATAGAAGAAATGGGAAAAACACCTTCATGATTTGGGGGTTAGTGTGTGCATATGGCCAGATGCTCTGGGTATGGTCTACTTGAGAAACATCTAGATAATACCAGAATTGCAGCACCTGTAAGTTGAGTTTTGCAGGCAGAAAAGATGGCAATTTTGAACCTTCTGCCCTTATTCTCAGGCACGTGACAATCTTTCCATTAGTTTTAACATTGAGATATGTACTTTTATACATTCAGTTTAATAGTGTATGACTCAGTATCACCTAAGATTTTCATTATCTCTTTTTTTAATCTGCTAGCTAGAAGGATAGGAGAGGAAAACTGCAAACAGAAGATTAGGAAGTTTGATGGTTTCCCTCAATAAGATGGAATTCATAGGCATCAGCATTTCTAATGGCTTTGTTTAATTAACTTATAAATACTAGATACTGACATATACTCATGCTTAACGAATTTTAAAGACATGGAGGTATAGTTTCTTCAAATCTCTTGCTTTAGCTGTTTCTACAAATGAAGGAAGGTGTTGGGTTCTCTATGCTGTGAAGTTGTGTTTCATTCCTTTAGGGAATAGGATTCCTCAATGTTTCAGAGCTCTGTGGAGTTTGCATAGGTCAAAGTCCAATAATTTTGGATAGAATGGCTGACCTTGCTCAGAAAAAAAAAGTTTGGTTAGTAATGATATTTTGTTTGAACAGAAGTATCACATGTTACTAAATATCATTCCCTGAAAAGTTGATCCCAAGACTATGGAAACACTATTAAATAAGACTACAAAATTAAGTTCTACCTGTAACTATCAGTGGTTTAGTCTTCTGAGAACCTCACATATTTTCTAATTATAAAAAGCAAAAGAAGTCTGTCCATCAGCTTAACCTTCACAAGTAAATAAAATATAAACATTTTCCTTTTTAGAAAACTGTTATTTATTTATTTATTTATATTTGCTTGTTTGTGTGTCTCTTTGTGGAGATCAGAGGACATCTTGTGAGAGTCTATTCTTTCTATGTACTGTTTGGGATAAGAGATAGAATTCAGGTCATAAGGCTAAGCTAGCCATGTCATTACTTGCTGAACCATCTTGAAGCCTTCTGGGTACTGTTTCAGTGTAAGAACTTAGCACTGGTACACATGGTGGGTGCTTTGAATTCAACATAGCTCATTTTCTATATGAAGTGGTTACTGAGTGCTGGCCCTCTTGGCTCAGCATCAGTAGGTACAGACGCTATGTGATGGTAAATTGATATGAAATATTCATTTCTTCTACCTTCTCCTATGCTGCCTTTATAACACAATCAAAATTCCAGTGATAATATCTACCTAAGATTTTCTTGAGGTAAACATTACAAGGAAAACTGTATTTTTTTCCAAACACACAGTATTCAGTGAAAGCTGTATTCTTCCTATCACAGTAGATTTTCTCTTATGTTGGTTACTACTGCTGATTATGGAGTCTAGAAAACTACCAGAAGTTGTATATGAGTTTTATATCTACCCAAATTTATGTCCAAAGAAATTCAAAAGAAAAGCTGCTCAGTAGTGAATTTAGTTTGGCTATGTATTGTCTTTCTGTCTTTGATATCTCAAGATCTTGAGACCAAGGAAGGGAAAGGTGTTGCTACCAAGAGACTGGGCAAAGAAATCTGCTAGAAACCATCTAAATAAAACCACGACCTGAAAGGCTTGGAGATAGATCCTCACTTGAATAATAACCTGGAATGAAACCTTTTTCAGTTCATTTTGATGGTTGCTTGAAGAGGAGAAAAATCTATGTATTTCCTTAAACCATATCTGAGTTAGTGCATTTTCTTATGCTTGTATTATTTAAAACATTTCAAGCAAGTCATGAACACCTGACATCAAAATAATGCCAATTCAATCTTAATATCTGATGAAAAGAAACTACAATTCTTTATGAAAATGAGTTTGTCTAACATCAAGAATTTCTATAGCTAGACATGATCATTAATAATTAGTATCATTTGTTGTTATTTTATGAAAAAATACAGATGTGGCCACAGTTAGGTAGAGTGCCGAGACAGACACAGAACTTATCTATTGATAATAACTTCAGGACCTTCAGTGGACAAGGACTACATGTGGCCCCAGAATCCTTCCATCGTCGTTTTGTTGCTGTTGTTGATTTTTCTTTACTTTTTTGTTTCTTTTTTTGCTCCAATTATTTCTACATTCATATTTCTTCATTCTTTTTTTTTTTACTACTTCTAAATAATGCATCACAGAAAACTCAACACCCTACTGGATAATCTCTCCTTCCATGTTCTCTCCCAGTTGGTACAATGAAACTCCTTTCAGAAAGAACCACTCTAACACTTGTATTTTCTAAATTGCACTGACTTATATTTTTATGTGTATGAATGTTTGATTCCATGTATTTATGTGTGTCACTTGTGTATGTATGTGGTACCTGTGGAAGCCAGAAGACGAGGGTCGGATCCTTGGGATTTGGAATTGTAGATGGTCATGAAACACAGTATTGTTGCTGAGAAGGTAACTTGAGTTTTCTCAAGGAGCAGCAGTTGCCATTTTACAGTGTGCTATCTCATCAACTTTGAAAGACTTACTTTACTTGGCATGATAGACCAATTATATTGTTCACAACAAATGGTCAAGAAATATTTATTTGAGAAAGGTGTAAAATCCCAGCATGAGTATTGCAAAATGAAATATTGAACAATGTAAAATATGAGATAAGGTTCAATTTGGGAGTATTGAATCACCGAAGAATGCTCAATTACCACCTAGAAAAAGACTCAACATAGGATTATGTCAATCTCTAAATTAGAGGAAATTATGATAAACAAACATGTCTTGTTTATAAATATTCATTAAAACCAATACTGTAATTGAATTTATCCTTTAGTTTGACAGTTCAAAAAGCCATGTTTCAACTCTTGCCGAGAAATGGCCAAAAATACTCACTTATTTTGGGAGTAGCAGCTTCTCTTCACTAAAGTCTGAGTTATGGTCTGTCTTTTACTGACTCTTATAAAAGGAAAGCACCTTGGGGCAAGAACTTTGTTATTATTCAGCATTGTTCATGCTAGACCATTTGTGCTGAGTAGATGGGCTGGAAACACCTTGTAAAGAGAAAAAATTAAGTATTGGGTCACCCTAACTAATTCATCTAATTGCTACATTAATAATTAATTTTAATTTTGTTTAATTAAAGTTATAAAGTGGGATGAGCTAAAGATACAACATGTTTGGTTTAAAACAAAGAAACTTGGTGTGTTGGTGCCTGGGATACTCAGGGGGGCTCCTTATAACCGGAGGCTCTGAGTGAATGCTTCCTTCATGAGCTCCTTAGGAAATGTTTTAGAACTGTGCACAACTTTATCGTTAAGTAGCAAATTTTAAAGATTTTTTGGCTCAAGAATTCAAAAATAAAATATTTATTTGATTGAAGGATGAAAGGGATCTTCTTCTCACACAATTCTGGACTTTTATCATAGTTTCTGTGTCTGATTAGAAATATGTCACACTGAAGTCAAACTTAGGTAGGATGAGTGCCTTTGGTAATAACCTCTATTCAAACACTCCTAAACATTTATGTTTTATGAAATACAGAATTATCATTATTTTTGCATGCTTCACACATACATTCTCTCTTCAACATATTTATATCAGTTTTTGCCATATTGGTACCTGGAGAAATGCATTTGCCTTCTTGAAAATGCTGTCCTCGAAATCTAAATAATTGATTCAATCTATTCATTCTATTTCATTATCCTCTATGTTTTCTTTTTCCTTTTCTATGCATCATGTATTATTTCAATAGTGACATGAAATTATTGGGTCCATCTGATAAAGAACCTTTAGAAGACAAATAAGACAAATTGAGCGAGCCATTTCCTTCTGAGAATTGTGATCTCTGGTCCTACATCAGCCTGGCATCTTACTCTTCCACACTTGACCATCCATCCATATACAGTGCTTCCTAGTATGCACCTGGGACCTCCTTCAATTTCAGAGTATCTGCTGGTTTTCTTTCTCTGATGCTAACTTGCTAACTTGCTGTCACTGGATACTTGTGGTGGCTTGAAAGAAAATATTTCCCAAAGGGGGTGCCACTATTAAGAGGTGTGGCCTTGTTTGTCACTGTGAAGGTGGGCTTTGAGGTCTTTTTCTCAAGCTCCACTCAGAGTGACAATCAGTCAACTTCCTCCTACCGTGTGGTCAAGATGTACCCAGCACCACATCTGCCTGCACATTGCCATGTTCCCCATCATGAGGATAATGGACTGACCACCAGAAACTGTAAGCTACCACCTGAGTTCAATTTTTCTTCGTAAGAGCTGCCATGGTCAGGGTGTCTTTTTACAGGAATAGAAACCTAAGACAACACTCTGTGGCTTTCTTTCTTATGTTGTTGGTTACATTTGCATAGCTGAGATCAAAATCGCTGAGAGAACAACCTGAAAGAGAAGGAGCATCACTCCGGTATCAATCTCCGGTGGAAGAGGTTTCTTGACTCATGAAGGAAAGAAGGTAGAGAAGATGAGCACAGAAGGAAAAGGGCTCAGCCCCAGTAAGACACTTTCAACTTTTCAGCAACAGCCAGGGACCACACTTTCAGCAGAGGAGTCCCTTTTGGAGAAACTATTTCTAAATCACATTCTCAGTCCTTCTACACACCAATCTCAAATTAATATACCAAAAGAATCACAAACACATATTCTCAGGCAGTGTCATGGCTATCCAGGCGCAAATTTCACATTTTTGAATGAAATACGGAAATCTAGAAACTTCTGTTTATAGATCACATGGGCTTAGAATATATGGGTAATTTAGACAGAAAATATCATAGCATTTTGCTTTAATGATGTTAACCTATTTAATGAATCCTCTTGATTAGCTATAGTTTGATACGCTGTTTTGTACCTGTGTAGAAATAACTGGTAGAAGATCTTGAGGAATGGTAGAGGGTGAGCTTGATTTGATTTTCATTCTTTTCTCTGTCACACTGGGACATTTGGCCTTTATTTATTGCCTTTAGTTTCATATCAAATCAGAAGAGGGTAAAGGAACATAAAATAAAATAAATGTAAAATGTAAGGCCTTGAATGTCTACTCCAACTCCAGTATTCTTTGACGCAATAAGGGAACAGTTTCTGTTCCTCATGGAAGGAACATTTTTGAGAGGCTTTAAATGGGTCTGAGAGGAGTCAGTATATTCGATGTCCTGCCTGAGGGGAGAACAGGTCTTTTCAATCAGGAAAAGGTGCTTTTGTTCTAAATGGACCCTGAAGCCGGCACAGCCACCCACATATGATCATTCTATGCAGTTGGCCACTCACTTTGTTTCAGGAGAAAACCATTTTTGAAGCATTCTTTGTATTAAAATTCTTTCTATAAATTCCCAGTTTTTCAGAGCTTGCCCTTTAAAAGAAGCAAAAAGTAAAACAATAGCACTCTAGCAGCTGTTTGCAGGATTTCAGGCTTTGGACAGCAAGGCCCTTTTCAAATGCTCTCCAACTCTTTGCTGATTTCCCGGTAGACTTGGTCTTAATCACAAGCCTGATTTGGCACAGTGGGTTCTGGGTAAAGAGCAAGTCCAACACAATATATGAAAAGAAGTAGCATCTTGCACATCAGAGATGTGGTTGCTTCTTCATTCCTGGACTCATCAGCAAGGTGAATACTCTACTTTGAGGGCTCTGGATCTTGAATTAATTTCAAAATATTCAGGTGAGTAACTAAGATTTAGAGACCTTGGAGATACATGGTGAAAAGGATATATATATATCTTATATATATAAGATAGAAAGACAGATGACAGATACTAGAAAATAGATAGATACATACCTACATGCATCTTAGATAGATTATAGATAGATAAATGCATACATGCATAATAGATAGATAGACAAGCAGGTAGATGATAATAGATATAATAGATACATACATACATAATAGATATATGATAGATAAATAGATACATAGATAGAGAGACAGAGAGAGAGAGAGAGACAGACAGACAGATAGATAGATGGATAGACATATAGATAGTGTGGCATTGAGATGTGCAGCTTGTAGAAACACTTGCTGTTGAAGTCTGATTACCTGAGTTCATAGATCCTACAGCAGAAGGAAGTAACTAAGAACCGAGTTCTGAACATTGTCCTCAGACTGTTGCATGTGCCACATTCATATAATGCATATACATAGAATAATAATAAAACTAAAAATTATGAAGGAGAATGCATTTGTCTTCTTGGAATAGTAGCTTTATTTACTTTTCCTAAGGCTAGACTTTGGAAAAACTGCCTGTTTGTGCTGGGCCAGTGCTCATTGTTGCCACGGTACTAGAGAAGGAACCATCCCTGAGGGCTGTAAGCACTGGATTCAAAGTTCCTGAAAACTACAGGAAATATATTTCATCTCAAGCTGTCCGTATTGATTTGATGAATCAATCCTTCAGTAAAAACTATTGAGTACCTGTTAAAAACTCTGATTGGCCTCTGAAATTAATTTCAACACAGGACCTGAAATAGTAAGTAGTAGAGGCAATTAGTAAGGAATAATTAAACTCTTAGAGATGTGGTATAAACCAAGGAGTGTTAGGCAGAAAGACAAAGTTGCAGTGTCAGAAATTCATAGAAAGAGGGTAAATGAGGGACCCTGGGTATTCACCCTGCCATTGCTACTGAAAGGGGTGGTGTGTGTGTGTGTGTGTGTGTGTGTGTGTGTGTGTGTGTGCACGTGCGCACATGTGGGGGTGTCTGTATGTGTGTCTGTATGTGCATGTGTGCTTGAATGAAAAATGAATGTTCATGTTTATTAGGGTAATCTGTCCAATAGTTATACAGGTAATGAAGTTTAAGAAACAGGGATGAAACTTGCCTTTCCAAAGCAGGAGGATATCTCAAAGCATGGTGGAAATGCAAGGTAGAGTTCAGGAGTTTGATGTTGCATTTCCCTGGCAGAGACATTGAAGACTTTTCAGTGAAAATAATGTATTATGGAAACTCATTCTGCTTACTGTCTGAGTGAAGAATTTTAGGTAACAGAATCTATTGGAAGGTCAGACATGTGATAATCCAAAGAGGGGAGAGCCAGTTTCTGATTAGACAGTGGAGGTAAATGGAGTAGAAACAGAAGGGAGGTGTTTGCTTATTTATTATTTTCTTTTAAGAAAATATAGATAACTTTTGAAAAGAAATGTGAATATTAATTTTCAACCCTTAAAACCTGCTCCTCTTTGCACATTTATAGAAATGAACAAAAACATACAATTGAGGAATCTTAAAGAGATACATGTTTCAGTTTCTACCAAAGCTTTGTCTTGAGTTCAACATGAAGAGCCCTAAACTTGAAGTCAGCACAGGGAAAAGCAAGCAATAGTGAAGATAAGTGTATCTTAAATTAACAATGTAGGCAAAAGTGAACACTTTGGGTAACTTATTTTCGATGGCAGGAGTTTCTTTAGCGATCCTAACTTGAGTACCACATTGAGTGCATAGTCTATTTGAAGTGGTGCTGTACGGAGCAAAGGATCATAGCAATGGGCAGGAGTGAGGATGAAATTCAGACCCCAGGCCAGGTACCTATTTTCATAACTTTTAAATCTGTTTGTAAATATGTGTCTGTCTGTGTGACGATCCAAGTGCAGGTGCCTGTGCAGGCATACAGGCTTTAGATCCCCTGGACCTGTCTGAATAACAGGTGGTAGTGAGTCACGTGATGCAGGTGCTGGGAACAGAATTCTGGTCTTTTGGAAAAACAGCATGGTATCTTAATCAGTGTGATTAAATCATAAATTTTAGAATTTGTATTACACCTTTTATTTATCTGTTTATTTGTGTGTGTGAGTGTGTGCATGTATGTACGCTCCTCACATATATGCTTGGGATCACAAATGGAGGTCAGAGAGCATCTTAAAAGAATCAGTACTTTCCTACTGGCATTTGGTTTTCAGGTATTGAACCCAGGTTATCAAGATTAGTGGCAGATGCCTTTAACAATGGAGCTGGCCTTGGAGCATGCTTTCAAAGCCTACTCCTAGAACATTTTGAAATATTTTATATCACTTTTTTATTAAATTCTGTTGCCAGAGAAGTAAAATAAGACACATACTCCATTGTTGCTAGAAGAAACAGAGTGCTGCACCCCTGTCAACCTTTGTGAGAAATAATCAAGGGATGGTCATTAAGAGAGACTGCCTAAATGTTCCTCTAAGAAACAGGACTCACTTTACATGAAAGTAATTGGAAATCACAGTATTTCCAGTGAAACTAACCTGTGATATCGAATTTCAGTTTCATTTCTTTCGCTTTAGAAAGTGAATCTCTTTCCAGAGATATGGATAGTCCTAGGTCAATCCACTCTGTCTGAGTGGTTACAGGATGAAATTGAGTGATTAGGCATTTTCCAAGAGAGGAAATGAACAAAGTAGTTCATGTGAACAGATATGTACCTGCATTGATACTGTACACTATTGCTTGGCTGGGAGAATAAATGCAGTTCCAATTCATGCTTCAGCAAGGGTAGACTTAGGAGTGCTACCTGCATTTGAAGAACATAGAAACAAAGGCCCAGGTTACAGTGTCCTTTTTACATGAAACTTCAAGTATAGGTAACTCTGTAGAAACAGGGAATCAATTTGAGTTTTCTTGAGCCTTGAGATGGAGAGGATTGTTGTTATGAACACTGTATTTCTAGTAATGAAAGTTGGTAGGATCAAAAGATGTAGGACATCAACTTATCTTGTTTATGATTGGCTTTCTATATCCTCATCAAGATCATGTCTGCAAGATAATCATTTTGGTAGAAACTTCTTTATATATTTTTGCTACTCTATATCAATTTAATTTGGGGGTATAATTGTGGGGTGAAATCTAGTAGACATGAGATCTTAAGATTTACTTCTGGAGTAAAAGAACTTTTCCAAAACTTATCACAGTGATTGATTAACCAACTCTATGAATAAACAAAATAATCATGGAGCTCTGCATTATAAAAGAATGAATATGTGCCTTCTAAGTTGTTACATTTCAGTACATGTGAGGAGGGGTATTTGAAGATATTATAACACAGTGCTCACCATGTTCCAAACACTTCACTGGGTAAAGGAGCCAAGAATGATAAAGTGTGACCTAAGAGCTGACTCACAAGACTCCGTTTGCTGTCAGTAGGCAGTCATCCTTTAGATGACTGTGCGGGACTAGCGGGAATAGTCTCAGAATGAAACAGGCGGTGGAACAGCCAGACTTTGTTTCTTCTGTGTATGTCTCAGGTCTTTCCTGTTTAATAACATTTTTTTTATTCCTTTATGTAACTTTTATTTGCTCTTACATATGCTGAAATGAAACACTTTTCTTTTGAGTCAACATGTTATTGTATAATGTCGTGACAACTAGGGATTGCTTGTTGCCCCTATTCCCTGATACTTTTTCCACAAAGCTCCATATTTTCTCTGGTTCCCACACCACTAACTCCTTCAATGGACTTGTCCACACTTCAAATAATCTCCCTCTGTGTCCTCCCATATATTTCTTAGCCAATGTATACACACTTAGCTCTCTAAATCTCCCTCATAAGTAAACTCCCCAGCCCTTCAATCACCTCTGCTTCCCTTCTCTGAATCCTTTCCAATGTGTTGATATGTTTCTGGCACAAAGGTGCCCACAGCCATATGCCTTTGGCTTTCATTCCCCTTGGCTTCTCACCAGAAATGGAATTTGGCCCACATCAGAACAGAAAGTAAGACATATTTATTTGATTTAGCATCTGATTATGCTCACTTTTTGGGATAAGAGTTGATTACTAGTGATGTGCTTGGCCAGGCATTGGGATTCAGGACACATTGGTGATGATGGTGGGGGTTATATATGAAGAGCAATAGCTTGTAACTTGTCTTATTCCTGAGAGTGGTCTTTTTGTAAAACAGATGAAAGAAGGATCATTGGGAAATGGTCCTATTTTAGATTAGCATCCAAAAGATTGTTTGTTTTTATTTCTATAGCCTGGATTTTGAATTCTAAATTAACTTTCAATAATTCTCAAAATTGGTGGTTAGAAAAACCCTTAAGATTTCCACAGGGAGGGGATGCCTGTCACAGCAGAATCATCTGGGGCAGAGGCTTTGAAAATAGAAACATTAGACATAATTTCTAGCTTAACTCTTTACTACGTGCAATGAAATCGGTAAAAGAAGAGTAAGGAAGACATCAGTTTTCTTTAACCTAGAAACTATGCTTGGTTCTTTTATACATGACAGATTATTAGATGTTACCTTTATCTTCAGTGGCCCTTGTTGCTTTAACTCTTTTTTGGGGGGAGGGCATGTATCATACTCTTGCTTTTTTACACATAGTTTAGACTTCAATTTCAATATTATATTTAACAATACATTTGAAAATTTACCTGACTTTTGTGTGAATTGACATTTTTCCCCCAAGTTTTTGATGAAGGAAAATTTGGGTATTTTACTTTGAAGTCCATGATAAGTCTTATTTGTTGGTGATCTAGCCAACATCCATTGAACTCATATGTACCTGAGAGATCTTGCCAAGAGTCACTTGACAAAAAAGGAAAGCTTAGTTGAGAGATTGTCTCCATTATGCTGGTCTGTGAGGCTATTTCTGATTGATTTTGGAAACCCACCCTACTATGAGCAGTGTCATTCGCTGTATAAGTAATCCCGGATGAATTAGGAGCATGGCAGAGTAAATCCACTAACAGTGCTTCTTTATGGGTCTCTGGCTCCATTTCCTGTTCCATGTTTGCTGCACTGACCTCATGCCCTTACTCCCCTGTGTTATGTAATGTAATCTAAGCCAAGTAAACCCTTTTCTCCCCTAAGTTGTTTTTTGTCAGTGTTTTACCACAGCAACAGAAAACAAACAAAAGCCAACTCAAAACAAACAGAGGTTATAATATTGGTGACATGGTAACAGACTCTGAAAATATTGATCAGATATAAAGTCAGATATGAATATTACCACAGAAAGCCAGATATGGAGGCATGTACTTGTACTTTCAACACTCAGTGGCTAAGGCAGGAGGCTTGCATCAAATTTAAGGCAAACCTAGCTATATGATGAGTACCAGGCCAATCAATGCTTCACAGCAAGATCCAAGATCCTATTACAAAAATTAAATGAAATCAAAAGCTATCTTCAATCACAGAGATATTATTTTCTGCAGAATAACGCTGACATTGTCCTTTTTGTCACAAGAAGAAAAGGACGTTTGATGTTCTTGCATGTTGGAGGAAGGTGACTGTTACGAGAAGCTGTTTGTGTCTAATAACCAGTGGAAAGGAGCTTCCATATGTAAGATTACACGTGACTTAGACCAGGAATAAATGCTTCCTTAATGTAATATGGTGCAATTATCCTCATTGGCAAGCTAAATCCTGTCTCTAAGAGTGATACCAGGAGAGCATATTGTGTTTGCTCATGTGGGATGTATTATTCTTGCCAGGGTAGAAGGCAGATGTTCAGTCTTGGGTTGAAGAGAGCAAAGAAAAAGAGATTGCTGTTAGTGACAAATCTGTGTCAAAGCCAGCTGGAAATGATAGGGTTTAGGCAGATGGGCATTCCCTTGAGTGGGAGACATGGAAATACCTTTCAGTGGTCATCAGAAAGTCTGAAGTCCAGGACTAATGCCGTAAAAGGAAATAATTGTAGGTGCCAATTACAAGGGACAATAAGCACAGCCTCTTTCTCCTCTAAGAACAGATGACAGTTCCTCCAAATTCAGCATCCAGCCTGCAGCAAACTGCTCAGAGAGTAATCTCCTCGGCTCTGTGAATATAGGTTCAGTATCTTGATTACTGTAAAAATGACCCTTTAATTAACCTGGGTCTTTGCTTTGAAGTTTTTCCCTTGCTATGGGTCCTTTCCTGTGCTCCTCTAGTGATTTTGATGAACACTCCAGGGTTCTCTAACATCTAATAGAAGCCCAGCAATACCCTCTTTTCAGGAAAGATACCCAAACTGACTCAGCTGTTTTAGGCTTTATCAACCAGATCTCCTGGATGGTAAGAAAGGTCTTGACTGAAGGTCCAGATTCTCTCAGAAGAGAGGACCAGTGTAAGAACAGCCGACATGAAAATTAGCTTAGCTAGTCTCTGTGGCTATTCCCCGCAGGAAGTTACAAAATGATGTAGTCTTTGGGGAAGTATGTGAGCTCTGAGTGGTCCCTTCACTTCTGACCTGGCTATCCCTATCATAATTCAATAGCCAGCTCCTATGAGCTACCCTGCAGCTCCTTGCTGTACCCAAAAGAAGACCATTCACCATCAGAAAAATAATTATTAACACATGCCGAAATATCACTAAGTCATCCTGTGTAAGTTCCCAAAGAAAATGGAGTATGGAGTTGTACCATAGAGCATTTTGTGAACCTATGGTCAAGTCTGAGACCAACAAATTCATGATCACCAAAATGGGGATACCATTGCTCATTATGTAGTGCAGCAATGGCATTGAAATGCGATCCTAAGTAAAAATACAGCATAGTCCATACCACTGTGGTTAGAATTCGATGCCCATAGTCATTACGTTATTCCAAAGGGGGTCATGGCATCCATTGTCCTCTAAGCAAAACAGGAAACACAAATTTAAACAGATCTCTTCAGGTTTTAGTTCACAAAAATATAATGACCCCAGTGCTTTCAGAGATGATAAGCTGTTAGTCTCGGCCTCTCAGTATTATTTTGTCTCAGTGACATCATCTATGAAAATCCATTATGGAAAACCCACCAATTTTCTTGTTGTCTGTCCCAGACTTGCCTTGTGGGGACAGTGAAGATGTCATTCCTGTATCTTTTCTTGCCACTTGCCCTCCAGTCAGTCACATGATAAACTACATATCTAAACAAATCATGAGGATAGTTTATAAGTCTCTGACATTTTCTCTCTGGAAGTAAGGGTCTGGGTCTTTCCAGATTATCCTTTCCTTAGATTCCCTTGTTGTGAAAGATATTGTGAGGGGATAGTACCATCTTCTGACTGCGTTTATGTTTCCTCATCTCTTAGCACTGAAGTGCCCAACTCCAGCCTATACGCTGACTCAGGTGTCCTGATGGCTTCTACCACACAGATCACCAAACAATGTTTCCGCCACAGTAATGCCTTGGTTGACCTTGTGGGTGAAGTGAGCCTTGGTTTTCTACCCCAGCCAAGCTATTTCACTGAGAAGATAGGTTTCTGTATTGCTCTCAGGCATGATTTTGACTTCTTAAGCTGCAAGGCCAATGTACACGCTCAGAAGTTTACCAAGGTGAGGCATCCAGTCCTTGCCTAGATCTACCCTTTGGCTGATTCTGCATCCTCTGAGTGATCACAGCTGCAATTCAGGGACTAATAAAGCAAACTGGACTGACAGCATGAAGGTGACAGATCATGGCAAATTAGACCCAGGAAAACTTTGGTAGATTTTGATGAGTAGTTTCTTCTGCCCCTTACCTGAGTGTCTTCTTATTTAAGTGTCTAACAAAACACAAAAACTGACAATAATTGTTCTGCTGGTCTGTAAATACTTCTATTTATTCCTCAGTCTACAGTGCTCACTGCACTTACGGAGGCCGAAATCTATGCCAAGCTATATTTTTCAGGGTCAGGTTGGACCATCTGAAGGATAAAGTCACAATAGAATCCACCATTCATTCTCTCATTCCTAACACCGACAAAGGACTCTGAGTAAAATTAATTGGAAATGACAAATATCTGTAAATTTATAAATTCTCTGTATTGTAGAATATTTCACAGTTTACAAATTGCTTTCATGTGCAATGCCTTATTTGAGCCACAAAAAGTCCCCGTATGGGGATTTAATGTCCCCATTTTTCAGGTGAAGACAGTTTCAAATTGGTTTTTGTGATTTACCCAAGATCATTCAGAAATGGGACTTTGAATCATCCCTTGTCTCTGATTATATATCTATTGTGTATAGTAAGCTTTAAAACTTGAGCAATGAAAATTGCTTTTTAGTTAAAAGGAGTCAATTAAAAGAATATTAATTAAAATTTAAAAAATTATATATTAACATTACCATTTTCTGTTTCCTGTGATTACTTAATTTTTTTACTGTTACACATTTGGGAGGTTGTCCAGAACTCTCATTACTATCTCATCCAAGTCCAGTGATTTGTGAGTATTGCACTTTAAAATATATATGTATTTATCTCCTTACCTGACTTCAAATCAATAGCAATATTGTCTCTCTTTTTCATTATTTCCCAAGTGTCTAAATTCCATCTCTTTATTTTTCTAGTTAAAAACTAATTTACAAAGCATTTCAGTAATGTCATTATAGAATTCTTGTTGCAATAAAATTAATAATTTAAATTTGTTGGCATATGATTCTGCAAGTCCTCTGGGCACCTTAATGAAACAAGAAAATGATACCAATACTGCATTATGCCCCAGTGACTTGCCCAAAGCAAGACTGGGCAAATCCATGAAATTAATGAAAAAGCATGACTCCAAATTAAAATTAAAACAACAATTACACAGGAAATACTATAGCTTTACCTGAAAAGTAATTGACTTCAGGCCTCATCTACAACTGATAGAACCATGAAAGGAAAAACAACATTTGCTGCTGTAACATTTGACACTGAAAATTCTAGCCATTTATAGGGCCTTGGAAAAAAAAAACCTACTTTGATCCCTCCCAATTTAACACAAATAAACCAATCCTTTAAAGGTACAATGATATTCTTAAGGTCCCCTACTAATTACTGAAGACTTGACACGTACCCAGAATGCCTGATATCAAACTATAAGTTGTTTGTTAACAAACACTATTCTGTGTTAGCACTACTTGGCTTCTGGCTGTCAATTTAAGATAGGAAGAAGTAACTTGTTTTAGTGTGGGGCAAAATAGAAGAGCCTAGGAATAGGACCAGTAAAGGAGAACAAGGCCAGACAGAGACAAATGCCTCATCAGCCTCTTTCTCTACTCTTGCTTCACTTCCTGAGAATTAGTTAGCTTTGCATTCTGGCTTTCGGTTCATTCCTCCTATGARAGTATCCTATTGTTGAGACTAGTGCTTTAGGATTAAACACTACAAGCTACCTGATTTCATTCTGTGGGGGTCTAGATTAACACTCACTGAGTATTAACTTTAAAATATGTCTACAAATTATTTTTGTTCCTTTCTTCCCGTTGTAAGATTGTGTATCCTTCTATATCACTAGCTGGCCTGGAACCTTCAGTGTAGACCACACTGGTCTCAAACTCACAAAGGTCCACATGACTGCCTCCTCGTTGTTGGAATTAAATGCAGGCACCACCATACTGGTCCTCACAAATTCATTGAACCTTTCTCACATGGTGGTATCTCATCTCTTTCTCCTTCAATGTGAACTAGACATGCTGATGCACACAAAATGAACAGGATATGCTAGATGAACTCTGATCTCAGAAAAAAGTTCCATAGAAAGCACTATAGTTCCTAGCTTGATCTCTTGGATAACTTGTTCAGGGAAATGCCACTGCTATGATATGAGGATACTGAAGAAGACCATGAAGTGGTTTCCAAGATGAGAAACTGAACCCATCCATCAACAACCATACAGAGAAGCCCTCTTAGAAGCAAAACTTTGAATCCTAGTCAAGCTCTCAGATTACTGCCGTCCCCAAAACATGTAGGCTTCAGGCTCCCAAATGACCATTAGATGTACTTTCATAGAATCCATTTTGTACTGACACTTGCTGTCTTAAGCCATGACATAATCAGATAATTTGATCAGAAGCAGTGGGTCACAAATACACTGTGTGCTCTGTGGCCATAGCATGATGCATGAGATTTTGAAATTAAAGTGTCTGAACGAACTATTCTTAGACTTACCCAGTTTAAGATGTCTTGAATTTTACTATGAAGTTTTGGTCCGGGTATACATAGCCATTCCATTTAATACTTTCATTTCCATAACAAAGATGAAGCAGAAACATTGAATAATAGTTGATGTTGTGTTCTACTTAAAAACAAGTATCTGCTTCTAACTACAAACTGATGTCTGTTGTTCAGGGATCTATGTTGAGTTGGGAAAAAAGTCTTTTCAAAAGAGACAAATGCACAAAATTAGGAATAAATCACTAAAGTTCCCCCACTCAAAGATCATTGATAATTTTTCAGTCTTTCCAATTTTTTTTAACAACTAAAGTTACCTCAAGCATATCTGCAATTCAAATACAAGTCTGTGGTCATAATGTCGAATCACTGTGCTGTATTTAGGAATAGCTTGATTCAGTAAGTCCTACTTACAAACTACTATTATATCTTTCTTCATTTAATTCTTTCTTGTTAATTCCTTAGTTACAATATATCACTTACATTGCAGGGTGATTGAGAAAATTTTGTTGGTACCAGCTTAAAACTTGGAATGTCTCCCAGTTTACTAACAGGTTGGAGTCTGTAATTATCCCTATCTTTTGTTTTTCTCTTTATGGAGAGCTACAGTCTTACCAATGTAAATAACCACACACCAAGTTATCAAAAGCTATGCATGCTTTAGACCATATTAACTCATGATAAAAAAAGAAAGGTGCTGAGAAAATTAATTGGACTGATAACTCTGGTATGTGTGGAGACAAACCACAAAAATATTTCTACTGTTGCCTTTGTGGAAACAGAGTCTGTGGAGGGATTCCTGACAGGTACAGGCTTGGATGACATTGTCAATGGGAGGAGACTGCTGTGATGAGAAGGAAAGAGAATAATTGTCATAGTAAATAAGTGGACATCTTCTGTAGACCTAGGAGGAAATTCCCAAGAGTCAATTTAGAGCCACCACTGTGTATCTTCCTCTCTGAGCAATGTTTTCTCACCCATGTGAGCAGTATGATTTCAAAGGAAAGTCAACCTGCTTAAATTATATTCTTCTGAAATTTAGATGGTCAAATTATTTTGCACTTTTTGGTTTATTATGTAGACAAAAGAAATCCCCACAATGTCTAAATGTTTAAAAAAAATCAGTTTTCAGTTCAATTTTTATGTCAAACATTGTATGTGGCACTTAAAAAGGGGTAGCTGAGGTAGTGAGAGGTCTTATCTGATTAACAAATTTGAAGCCAAATTTGATGATCTAAGTTTAATCTCTAAGATCCATATGATGGAAGGAGAGAAACACTAAGGAGTTTTCCACTGAATTCCATAATTCATTGTAGGACGTGCATGCCTCCACACAACAAAACATAAGTAAAGGTAATAAAAAAACAGCTTGGCATGATATATGTGCCCATAATCATGTCCTCTGGAGGTTAAGGTAGGATTATAATAATTTAACTTATGGTAGAGGCTACATATTCTATTGGCTGCCTAACTAAAGAAAGAAAAATTACCTGTAATTTATGCAAAATTGAATGCAGAGATTTTCACTGTAGAACTAGATTAGTCTTTACAAGACTTGGGGGAGTGTAAATCTCTGTAGTAATGGTCAGGTGAAAGTGGAGAATATGTTTATCACTCTGGCAAGGTTCCTATGGTTTTCTGTCATGATGGGCAACTCAGAGATAATCAGATTTTTAAACTAAAGCATGAGCTGTGTGAACCTAGTCTACAATTCAGCAGAAAGGAAGCATACATATTAATTTTTTGTTTCCTCTTTGTTCCATCTACTCTTTAAATTCATCCATGTATCTGTGAGGACTATTTCTTAGTTCTCTTTATTGCCAGCTCTACCCCATTGAATGAGTATATCATAGTTTATTTATACATTCTTTTCTTGAGTCACATATGAGCTGTTTAAAGTTTGATTCTATTATGAATAAAGCTGTCATGAATATTTTGACACAATTCTTTCACTGGATGTATATTTTCATTTATCTTTTGTATATATACCTAGAAGTAATATTGATGGGTCATAGAATAGACATAAATTTACCTTGGTAACAAACTGTCAAGCAGCATTGCAGAAGTAATTGTACTATTTTCCACTCCCACTCCTGACATATCCGTGTTCTACTTGCTCTGCATCACAGGAAGCA
Source organism: Bramus lutescens (assembly GCA_001685075.1). Classification (NCBI taxonomy): domain Eukaryota; kingdom Metazoa; phylum Chordata; class Mammalia; order Rodentia; family Cricetidae; genus Bramus; species Bramus lutescens. The sequence goes on along the minus strand of LOEQ01004796.1, from coordinate 62,788 downwards.
ATTATATTTTATGCTTTAAGTTAGGTTTTTTTTTTAAAAAGTCTCAGCCGTTTGGGAAAACAAATAGAGAAAGTAAATATAGTTACAGCTTTTCAGAGACTCATCACTTTGTGCAGGGGCTTTTTTGCGTGTAATTTGAAGAAAGTAGAAAAGGAAAAATACAGTAGAAAATAATTGGGAAATTATGCTTTGTAAAGAAGATTGTGAAGAAAACATTTGACCCAGTGCTCTGCAATCTCTAACGCAGTCAGAACATACCATGCTCTTTGGAAATCGGAAGGCAGTGCTTGTGAGTACGTGTTATGTTGACTTGTTTCCTCACAGATTTTTAAATGTACTTCACAATTACAGACTCTCTGGAAGACTGAGGGGAAAGAGGTGTGAAGAAAGGAAGGTGAGCTTCAGTGCATTAATGCTTGCTGAGACTGTTCCATGGGCCAGGACAGCCATTAGTCATTCCAACTCTGATGGGCCCATAGAATGCACTCTATTTATATAGGCAGGAAATTAAGTAAAATATATTTTCTCTTCTTCTGCTCTGTTCTTCATAAAACATGCAAGGCTTTCATAACAAGGACACAGCCTGGCTTCTGATCTGACAGTGTCAGTGGATATTTGAGGCTGGCTATGCCTGTTTCCTGAGTCACACAATTTTGTCTACATTTCTGTTCCAGTAATTGTGGTGATAAAGTGAAAAATTGTGATGTCTGCTCAATGCTTCCATATTGGAGAAGTCATACTCCTGTGAAAGGAATATGATGCATTTCTTTAAGGAAGCCAAAAATAATGCCTGTCATACAGCTCAGGGCATGTAACTTTTGAGCTTATCAATGTCTATGTTTTAAAAGGTCTGTAAAGAACAATCCATTTATAAATAAAGCAATATGTAAAAGTATTTATTATATTATTTATGTGTATGTGTTGTGTGTGTGTGTGTGTGTGTTTCCAGTGCCTGTGTGAATACCAGGAGACAATTTGCAGATCTGTCTACCCTTCCCTTACACGGGTTATAAGGATTAAACTTAAGTGACAGCTGTGAGCAAGCATCTACCGGCTGCGTCATTTCCCTGGCTTGGAAGATACCTTCCTATGAACGTTTTAAGTGCTGAATTTTGAAAATAAATTGTAAAACTGGATCCCCTAATTAATGGGACCTCTACATGAGAACAAGAAGGAAAGTGTTACACCTGTGCTTTCATTGCACTCGCGATTTTAGACACTGAGCAATGAGATGAGACAAAAAAGAGGACCAGAAAATGAATATAGAAAGTGACAGTGATTTGTACCCACAGAAGTTTGCAAAGAAAGCCGTTCCCATGCTGCTATTGTTGACATAGCACACAAAACAGAGGGTTCTCATAGCACCCAGAAGTGGAGCCACTGCAGCAGGGGAAGCTGAGGGTCACTTATTTTGGTTTAGCAAAATCAGTGAGGAAAAAAGGGTAGAGAGGCACTAAACCATGTCTAAGGCTGAGATGTCAGAAACCTGTAAGACACAGGAGTCCCACTAATAAATGATGAAACCAAGCAAGAAATGGGCCTGCAAGGTGACTGACTTATTCAGGCATCATGCTCCCTTGTCTCTGATTTCTAGACGGTTCAGGAACACATTGTATGGGGGCTATCAAAGACCCCAAAGTAGTATTTGACTGAAATGAGGAAATTAAAAAGGGAGGAGATGAGAAAGGGAGGAGAGAAGACTGACGACTCCCATGTAAGCATTTTATCATAAGCATCAGAAAAGACAGACCAGAAAGGCCTTTGCAGTGACAGAGATAAAGAAGCTGATGTTTGAAACATACAAGCCGAACCAATGAGCTTATTTATGGTTCTGTGCATTCAAAGACACCATAATTTTTGAAAAACAAAACAGTGTTATATTTTATGAGTGTCGTTTTTGAAGAGCCCACACACTATGAAAGCAAAATAGATGGAATATTGAGAGGAAGAAATTTAAATAGTAAGAGCTGGGTGTAGACTTAATCTCAAGTATATGCTTCCTAGAGGGGAAGTCTGTGGTGCATATTCATCATGGGTAGAGGCAGTGAGGTGAACACACTGCTACAGAGGTGATGTGTTACCTTAGATATGCTCTCTTAATCTCAGGAAGATCTTCTCACAGATATGAATGTGTCTCATTAAGAAAATTCATGACTTCTGTTAGAAGTCTATGATGATTTGAGAGGGACCAACACACTTCCTAAGGACAGACAGGTGGTAACTAGGGTGCAGTGGTGAGCACGTACTGTCCTAGCCAAGGGTCATTAGTTAATTCAACTAAATTATATTGTACAGTGCTTACCATAAATATCCAATGAGACTGCAATGCTATAGAATCTGTTTTGTCGCAGATATTTAATTTACACCATCAACAGAGAGAATAAACAGAAATTTGGGGCTAAGATGTATGTGAATCTCTCTTTCTTTCTTTCTGTGTGTTGTGTATATGTGTGTGCGTTTGTGTGTCTGTGTGTGTATATGTGTAGAGCTAATGTTAATGCCTGGTGTCATCCTGTGTTCAACTTATTTTTTGAGAAAGGGGCTCTCACTGAACCAGAATTTGCAGGCATCTTTCCTCCCCCATCTCCCCACTGCTGGGATCACAGACACATCCTATCTTGGGCTTTTATATGTGCTTTAGGGATGAATCTCAGCTCCTGTGATTGCAGGGCAAGCACTTTACTGACTGAATCACCTCCAAGGTCCCAAACCAGAGACTTTAATTCTCCTTTGCTTGTGGTAATATGAGATCAATAGAAAATCTTCCATAAAAAACAAGTTTCAAGACCTTTGCAGAGAGAACATGAGGAGAGGAGATCCTTGAAACCCTGTGTGACTTGTCATGGTTTGGAGAAGCTATCACTGACTCACAGAAAGCTTCATAGTCTCATTTTGCAAGCTGACTTTTACCCATTTCAGCTGTAGTTTGAATAACGCATATACCTGGAGAAATGTTATTTTTGACCAATGGAGGTAGCAAAGTTAGCATTTGAGATGGATAGAAATTGTCTCTACTAATCATTTTGGCCTGAGGATGGTGACTTTATTTGAGAAACATGGCACTATCAGTGACTTAGACTGATTTTACACCTTTTGTTTGTCTTTTTTGTTTGTTTGTTTTCATGCAAGAGTCTGAGGCGCTCTTTGAGTCTTTATGTACAAGGGTCTGAATTTCTCCATGGAAGAGTCCTAGCCTAGGTGAAACAGTAGACCAATGGAGCACTGACAAAATCATTGTCTAGAAAATAAATGCTCTAGCTTTCCATGTTAGAGACCTAGTAAAAAAATATTAGAATAAATTATTGATAGTGATAATGTTTTAAAAATAATTTTTATAATTCTTACACAAGATATATTTATAGGATACAATTTATATTATATATACACATTATACATATGATGTAGACTCACAAAAACACAGCATATTTTCATGAGGCTCAGAGTTAGTCATTTCCATTCTCTGAGTTACATGCTTCTTATTTTTCTGTGAAGACAATTTGAATAGAAAAATTCTAAGATTCATGTCAATTTTATACACTTTCAATTTTTATTATTTTTTTCCAACTTCATGTGCATGTATAAACCAAAGCACCTAAAGGGTCTTTTGTTGAGTATATTCCCCTATAGGACTTTTTATCCTATTGTGTATTATATTGGCATATTTTTACCTGCTTTATATTTTATTTTATATAACATACACATCTTTAAATATATACTGCCATCAAAAACACAATCTGGCCACCTCAGTATCTCAAGCTACGAAATCTTTGAGAGTCCATTTAAGACTGTTGCTGTGACATCACACAGCAGAGTCAGACTTCATTTTGCAGACAGGTAAGATCATTCCCTCCTTCCTAAGACACAAGTTTTATCCTGACCCATCGTCAATGTGAAATGAACTGACAGACAGTGATCCTAACAACCTCAAGTCTTTCGCTGTGCTACTGTGGATCACGCAACAACAGAGTAAAGGTAAGAGTTCACGTGACATCAATATTTATATTAAGTATATTCAGAATAATTATTTTCACTGGGGCACTGATATACCTATTAAAGACAAATTATTGAGAATATGGTCTTCCCTTTAAGGCACAGTTGTTCAGCTGTAAAAATGGCAGTAGAGCACCCAATGTCACTTTGTCTTGTCAGACTAGATGTTCTGTCACTGATTAAAGCTCGGAATGTCCTCTTCAGTCACAAAAAAAAAAAAAAATTTCATGGGGGTAATGCTTCCATCTTAATGGATTCGGGCAACATAATGAGAGCTAGCAGAGTAGACACTAAAAGACCCTTAGAGAGGCAGCGCACACCACTTCTCACTTATACACTAATGGCTGTCACTCCCAGGCAGAGCATGCCCTTCTGGGGAGAACCGGTAGAGTTATTTAAAATACAGCTGTGTTCCTTCACTTCATTTAAGGCGGTAGAAGGTGCCCTGAAGAGCCATGTTGCCTTTTCACAAATATCAACTAAATCTCTTCAGCAGTATATGACTAGGTAAGATCAGAAAGAAATCAGTGCTTCCTGACAGAGGTAACCCAGCCTGCAAATTTTCAAGGTGTGTATTTAGATTGTAGTTGTCTAAACCTCCACACAGACATGGGTGCCCAGTAGGTACAAAATATGTTATGTTTATTGTGAAAAGCTGTGGATTTTCAATAGGTGTAAAATAGGTTGTTTGTCTATTTCTTTTACATATTCGTGACCCAAGAATTAAGGATTTGACATGATATGTGTATGACTCACAACATTTAATGATTAATATTTCAATTTGTTTCTCTCTCTCCTTTTTCTTTTTCTGTATGAATGCCAATTAGAGTTTAATACCATGCTGTGATATATGCAGAACAAATTATTGTCCTCTTTAGAGAGAGTGGAAGGAGGCATGACTTACTTCAACTGGCGTTTTATTTGATGGCTTTTGCCAACTTGAAGAAGTAACTAATTCATAAACTATACGGTAAGCATATTCAACTGTTCTAGGGCTTTGCTCATGCTTCATGAAAACAGAGATCAGAGCTGGGAAACCAACTGTAAAATTAAAAGAACTAGATGTTGCCAATAAAGACCATCATTTCAGGGAAATAGATTTGTTTCTGGGAAGCTGTTCTTGAATGCATGTTGGAGGTGCCCACAAGAAAACTAATTCAACCGAGAAACAAATTGATCTTGTTTTGCTCTTTAGTGTGACTAGAGTAAAATACACACCAACAGGTTACATAACTTAATAAAGTCCTGTTCCCTGTAGTGAGTCAATGGCAATCTCACCTTAGAATAATATATTTTAAAGTCTTATGTGCAAGGAAGCCTGGGACTTTAGCAACTACACCATGCCATAGGTTTCATTAAAGACCTTGTCAGATCTGGCAGACTCAAAATGGTATTTACATAGTCCCTTCAGCATCATATCTAGAGAAAGTTTTTTGAATTTTTTTTACTAATATACATTCTATTTCTTGTGGAGATGCAGTAAAAGTGTACAATTTGATGTTTGAGTTGGTGTTTTGAAATGTGTGATTTTATTGTGTGAAAGCATTTTATCAGGTCTCGCAATGGATAAAGGGATATAGCTTTAAAAATCAATTCTCTTAAGCTCTGAATTCTGTGATGTGATTTCAAAAGGGACAGCCAATTTTTATTAAAAGTGTAGGAGATGGTATGTTACATTCTCCACTATCCCAGCTTATAAAGACTGCTAGTCTGTACACATTCAGGTTCTCAATGTGAGGTCATCATGGAAAACTAGAGGGAGACTTCACAATCTTCCTGCCAAGGTTCCTCTTTCCTTCCTGCTCAAGGCCTTGACAAAAGTTCTTCCACGCTGTAATATGCACAAGGGAAATGATATCCCAAAGGGAAATAATCTTTCCAAACATGCACTGGAGTTGAGGAAGCAGCACAGATTGTTCCTTTTCATTCTTCGAGTCACATGATTAAATAAGTAAGCCAATACTGAACATTTAGTCCAAATGAAATAAGAAATCTACACAGGCAGAAAACAATGGAATCTCTTTTGTGTTGGCCATCTGCTTCTGGGCAGAGCTTGCTTTGGAGTGTGATTGATACACTCAGTGACACTCTACTAGAACAAACTGATTTCCTCTTTCCCACAAAGTACCAATTGCAAGTAGTTTCTTGGTTAAGAATTTGTGTTCCCTATGCCTTTTTAGTGCTGGGATTTTGTCTGTTGTGAACCTGTGCAGTTCTTGTTCATGCTGTCACAGCCTCTAAGTCCTTATTTGCACTATCCATGCTATAAAGGGCCCTGTTTCCTTTGAGGCATCTACCACCTTTGGCTCTTATATTCTTTCTGCTTCCTCTTCCCTGCCTTGAGGGAAGGAGTTTCAATTAAGGTTTCCCATTTAAGACTAAGCTACACAGCCTCTAACTCTCTCCGTATTGTCCAGCTATAGAACTCATGTCCAACTTTATTTTCATTCAGAGCTTTTCTAATGAGGATGACTGATATGTTGACCTTTAGTATTATAATAAGCAAAATGGAGTTGTTTTATTGTTATGTTCCCATAACAGAATATAATAGTAGGGTTCCTCCAAGGTCTGTAACAAAAACCTACCTTACTTAAGGTTTCTATCCACTTTAGCAGTGTCGGATATGGGTTCCATCTCATGCAGTGGGCCTTAGATCCAATCAAAAGTTGATTGCTTACTCCCATTTGTACCACTATAGCACCAGTTTATCTTACACACGTTTCTGTTATTGATCACAGAATGTGTGGCTGGGTGATATTGATGATTAAGTTTCAAATTTTGTGTTTTGAAAGTGGGTCTTACCATGTAGCCTTGACTGACATGGAACACATATAGATCTGCCAACCTCAGCCTCACAAGTACCGAGGTGAAAGCTGTGCACCACCATGAGCCCCCTGATTACTTTCTTTTAGAGCTCTGTCTGCCTTTTGTGATCATACTAAATAAATAATACTACAGATATCTATATTTAGGGTATACTTAAAGAAATTATTTTAAATATGGATCTTTTATAAACATAGCAATATAATTAGAAAAGATTTCAAGTTTATCTTTACTAATTTTTCTGTAAAATGATATGTGCCTTTTCCCCATTCGGTCTGATTGTTCTGAAATGGTTAACATGTTCTATATGCTTTATGAAGAAATATATATTATATTGTATATAAATATTATATATATAACTAATTCTCAATGACTCAAATCATCATGTGCAACCAATATTAAGGCATTAAAATTATGTTATGTAAGATATTTTTATCTTGTTTTATCTTGTTTCAGAATTAATTTTCATTAAACTGTGTGAAATATTGAAAACAATTATTGAGTTTCAATAAGGTTTTGAATCCAATTATAAGAGAACTTATATTTCTCTCATTCATTTAAGAATTTAAAAGTGCAGGGTTTAAAAGGTTGGAAAAACATCTTTCCCAAGCAACAGACTCTACAATTGAAGTTGCAAAGAGATAGAGATTTTCCTATGGATATCATTGTAAGTGTAGTTCTTTAGGCTTCCCTTGGGCCACAGAGAACTTTCTCTACCCCAGTTTCCTTAGTTGAGTGGAAGGAACTCACAAGCAGTGTCTCAAGTTCAACTTTAACTCCAGTTGTGTTCTGGCTGAGTGATACCTCGTCTACCTTAAAGGGATCAGTTAGGCATGTGAGTCTTCATAATAAAGGGCTCTGTATTCTTCTGTGCCTGCTTTGGAGAGTTACTTCCTTCCTCTGATTCCTTGAATGAAGCTAATATTATAAATATCAAGGGCTGTGTACTAGGTGAGGATATGATTTTAAACAGATATCTTTAGACTTTGGGGCTTTACTTTTTCTGCTACTGAGAGATGATTGAATAGACTGACAAGTATTGGACCATATAGTAAACATTCAGCTTTTAACACTCAAATTGCAGTCACTAAACAAAATTTCAATCCAGGAGCCCAACAAATAAATGTATGTCCATTGTCAAAACTTTGTTCCCTCTTCCAATTAAGAATGATCAGGAAGCTGGGTTTAACCATAGATGTCCAGCACAAAACAAACTTAATGGTGCTTTAGTTGAAATTTTTGTCTCATATTGCTTTGGAAATAGTGATTTTTTAAATCTTACTGATAAATTTGCTCACATATTATTTTTTCTGATTTAGTATTTTTATGTTTATGTGTGAATGTGTTTATTTATTTTGTATTTAAAAATATTCTGTAATTTTTTTTGTTTTTTTCCCTTTTGTTTTCTAAAGAAAGAGAAAGAGGTATGAAATTGGATAAGTTGGGAGGTAGAGAAATCTTGGGAGGAAATGAGGGAGGAGAAATTGCAATTAAGATATAGTGTATATGAGTATGTTTTAATTAAAAATGAAAAAAGCTTGGCATGGTGGTACATTCCTTTATTCCCACCACTCAGGAGGCAGAGGCAGATATGTCTCTATGTTCAAGGATAGCCTTGTCTACATACTGAGCTTCATGTCAGCCAAGGCTACATAGTAAGACACTAGAACAACAGGTATCTGTAACTAGTTCCCTAGGATGCTTGCTGGAGAGCTCACCTAAGCATCTCCACCTGTGCAACCCATAGCTCAATACCGATGAGAATTTCACTTGTTACTTGTCACTCTGAAGTTTTCTTCCTACCTGCCTTTGGGTTTCCCTCTCAAATGTAAATGGGTTTATACTGAGAACCAAATGATGCTATTCTTGTCTTGGTTGATTCTGTTCTAGTTCTGCCTAGTTAATGATGGTTGAAAATATTTCTTTACAAAGATTAACATTTGAGTGCATCTCATCATAAATTGTTTCTTATATTTAGAAGTTTTCCTGATATGGGTGTTGCTTTTATAGGTTGATAAATAAAGCTCTTTCAGTCAATGGCTTGGCAGAGTAAAGCCAGGGGGAAATCCAAACAGAGATATATATAGAGAGAGTAGGCAGAGTCAAAGAGACACCATGTAGCTGCCCAAATAGAAAGACACTAAGGAACCTTACTTGTAGGCTACAGCCTTGTGGTGATACACAGATAGACAGAAATCGGTTAATTTAAGATATAAGAGTCAGGTAAGAATATGCCTAAGCCACTGGCCAAGCAGTGTTGTAATTAATACAGTTTCTGAGTGATTGGGAAATAAACAAGCAATCTCTGTTTTCATTTCCCCACAAAACAACACATTTTCAGAATTTATATCTCTTTTGAAATGGTTCTTTCCTTGAATACTGTGTATTTTGGTTGAGAGGTATTTGGACAGTAAGAATTCTTGTTGAAATGTTGAAATTAGTTTTTAAATACCTGTATGGTTTCATATTGTAGGTACTATTTTAAGCTTCTTCCCCCACCCACTGTCCATCTGTCAAAGTTCACTGAAGCCAAGAGCTCATGTTTTGTAATGAATTTTGTGATGAGGTCCAGAAAATACAACAATAACAAGAAAATTATCTTGAGGAAACAATAAAACATTCAAACCTATTCTTTGAAAAGTCAATATTCAAGACGTAGTCATGCCAACACATAGCCTTTAAGTGATTATTTTCATGGTGATCAGCAGGAACTTTCATTCAGTTGAAGCAAAATATAATCTCGGAGACTTCTCATATCATTTAAAATACAGAAATAGTTCTAAATAGTGGCATCTCCACCTCTTTAACAAGAAACATGGGGGGGAACTGGAAATTAGTTACCCCTTGAAATCATCGGAGAAATGAGGAAGTAATCAAAGAATGAAACTAGACATGGAAAAAGCACTTGAAAATAGACAACAGCCCCTGAACTTTGGTCACATGTGTCAAAATCCACCCAGTGACATGAAAGTCAGGAGCCCTATTAGATAAAAATGTTGAGACATTAGCTACAAGTTGAGTTAAAGCTCTTGAGAGATTCAGCGCCACTTAGTGTTACAGACATACTGGAGCCCATATACTTTTACAGGGTTTTACTCCAGAACGTCTCCTGTTCTCCGTAGAAAATAGGGGAAAGTGTCTTGAAAATGTTCTCTGTTATTTGTAGAGAAAAGGAAGCCATTTACTGCCAAGACTAAGAAAATTCTTCTCGCTATCTAAGAGATAGAGGCATTCATCTGCCCCAAGAATACCATTAAATTTTATTCTGCAAGCACACTGGAGAGTGCCAAAGGGAGACAGACATAAAGGTTTCTTACAGTGATCTCTCTGCATGTATCTCTCTCTTCCATAGAAAGAAAAGCACATTGTGCTTCTAGAGGGTATCAAAGTGAGAAGTCAGACAATATAATAGAACATGATGGAAGTCATGGAAAGGATAAGAAGAAAAGTGGCGAAACCACAAATGATTCATTTGTTATGTTGCCTTCAAGGAACAAAACCTCTATGTAGTGATAAGGTTAGAGCAGGCCTGCTTTTCGTCCCGCCCAGCTCCCGC
>LOEQ01004796.1:0-14906 GCA_001685075.1 Bramus lutescens | reverse complement strand
CAAGGCAGTTTCTTTATTAACCAATGAAAGTAACACATAGACAGATGACCCTCCTACGTCAAGCATGAGTATAAAACTAGAACTGGGTCACTTCCTTGGGACTTGAACCAAGTCATTCAGCAGCTTTGAAGACCTGAGAGCATTTTCTACCTCTAATTTCTGTTTGTTGTTTTTTGTTTTCATCTTGTTCTGATTTGCTCTTGAACTTGTGGTCTAAACGTACCCTTAGTTTCCCTTGCCCTTGGGGTTTAAATTTTCTCTCCCTTGTGTTAGCATGGATTTCAAACAATTATCAATTGATTTTGACAAGTGATAGAATTGGATAGGTGGGTCAAGGAGAAAGATTTTGCCCAGAGATGGAGGAATGAATTCGGCCTGACTTTCCCATGTTTCTGCCTATTTTTTCCTGAGGGTTTCTCAAATCTCAGGCTGCCAGGCAGTTGTAAGTAGTCTCAATTAATTGAGACTTCTGAAGCTAAAAATCAATTTCTTTTCTTAAAATTCACATTAAGGGGTAAAGATTATGTTATTATTCCATAGAATAAGCTCAGCAAATGGAAAACTGCTCATTCACCCAGCACAAGGAGGACTTGAAGTTAGAACAGGGAAAGCATGATGCAGAGATGATTGATCTGTGGCAGTGCCAGGTATCAAGGGGAGGTTGTCCCTTGCTAGACACACATGCCCTCTCCTTCATCATTGTGAAGATAAAGTCCCCTCAGATTGCCTAGTGGTACATTTGCTCCAGGAATACCTTAATGTTTCTTTGTACATTTACAAGATGACTTAACACTGAGTCTACTTCCAATTTATGATATTGGGCATGGCTTTCTAGTGTCTTCTCCTATATTACATACTCTAATATCATTAAAAATTAACAGAAGCACCTAAATTTATAAATATGAGAGACTTACATAATTCATTTCTAGAACTTCAATGCCCATGCTGGTACAATACCCATTGGCTATTGTATAATTCCAACGGACAAAGCAAAGCAGGTGTCCAGGTACAGATACGAGTGCCTGTCACCAACATAGGACTCACACATGCACCTACTAGAATGTGGCCATCTAATATGAGGATCATTGTATCTAAATGAAGTTGATAAGGTCTGGTATTTCATCCTGGAATTGCTTTTTAGTTAGTTTTTCTTCCTTCCTTCCTTCTGTCCTTTCTTTCAGTTCTTTTTTATGTCCTTTCTTCCCCCCTCTCTCCCCCTCTCACCTTCCTTCATTCCTTCCTTCCTTTCTTCCTTCCTTCCTTCTTTCTTACTTTCTTTCTTTCTTCTTTCCTTTTTTGTTTCTTTCTTTTTTGGGAAGGGTGGGTGGGTAAAGGGAATTTTGTTGATAGTATTCAGATTAGGAATTCATAACACCTTCATTTCTGGATGTCTGGGATGGAAACTGAGGAGAGATGCTTGGAGTTGGGGGCTGAGTTGGGACAGGAACTCCTTTGCAGCAAAAAGTGAAGTCCTCTCTCTTTCTTGTGTGCTCTTGCTGGGATGGATGCTCCAAGACTTATTACTTGTTGGAGGCTGTCTATGCCACCTTGTTGTTGCACCCTAATTGTCATAACAAGAATAAGTTTATAGAATTGTCTTTGAGAGCAATGCTAGCCCTAGCATCAAAGGTGGAATAGTGGGTGTCACTGTTAAAATTGCCTGATCTGAAGACAAATATCTTCAGTATAATCCTTGATGCCTTTTAGTAGGCCCTCTGATAGCTGCTACACAAATTCTTGATGTCATTATACTTGGTGACTTTACCCAGGTGGCATGCCAGATTCAGAATACTTTGGAGGTAGGAACACTAAAGTCCATGTCATTACAGCTCTGAGATGATCTTTCCTATGGTCTTGTAGGTACCAGTGGATGAAAGAATGATGTTTTGGGCATCCCCAAAGTCCATCATGCCACAGCTTTCCAGAGGGGTCATCCACAATCATCTGGGTGACAGTAATAGCAAGAACTATGGACATGAGTCCTTCCACAATGCAAAAACTGTCATGGATGAGCTCAACACGGATAGTTGCTAGTGCAGGAAGCATTGTTGACAATATTGAGTGAGTTGTCTTACTTCTAATAGTTCACACCCATTATAAAACATGGGGTCAGAAACTGAAAGGGCAGAGGTAATGACCCCTTATTCACCACTCTTCAAGTGGCACCAGACATCTCCATGGTGATGAAGACATTATGAGACTCCACAATATACCTGTCACCAGCCAGAATCACCTCATTTGATGTTGGTGGGAGTCTTAATTAAGTTTACTATTGCTGTGACGAAATGAAGTGGCCAAACCATCTTTGAGAGGGAAGGTTTATTTGACTTACGCTGACACATCACAGTTCATCATCAAAAGTAGTCAGGACATAAACTAAAGCATGGCAGGAACCTGGAGGCAGGAACTGATGAAAATGGAGTGGTGGGTGGCACCTTACTTGCTTGCTCAACTTGTCTTATTCAGTCTGATTTTTCATAGAACCCAGGACCACCAGCCTAGAGATAGCACCACCCAAAATATTCTGGTCCTTTCCCATCAATCACTAATTAAGAAAATTTCCTACAGTTGGAAAATATGGAGGTATTTTTCTCAACTGATTGTCCCTCATTTCAGATAATTCTAGCTTCTTTCACCTTGACATGAAATTAGCCATCGCAACTGACCCCTTGTCAACTTGACACACAAACATAACCTTTTTAATTACAATCCTTCCTTTCTCATTTATCTCTAATATGTCAAGCTCATATTATATCACAATATAAAACAAAGCTTTAAACATTCCACTTCTTATAAATTCACACATTAAATCTTCAGTTAGGTTCCTGCCAAATAAAAGCAAATTGCATGCTTTCTTGATGCAAGAAGAAAGTACCAGGACATTTACAATCTAAATAAAGCAAAACCAGATTCACTCATATCTTCTGGACTTTTCTTGGGTTACTTGTCCACATCTGGCCCCTTCAGCATGCATAGCTTATTTTTTAAGCTCCAACTGGCTTTACACTCGTGCTGTTGCTGCTGCTGGTGGTGGTGGTGGTCATCCTATGTCACAAGCATCTCCAAAATTACTGGGGTCCATTGCTGAAATTGGGCTGCACTCTCACCAATAACCTTTTTGGGTCTATCTTTAGGAACTCCAGCCATGTCAAACACTGTAAGCCCCAGTCACTCTCCATGACTCTTTCATACTTTCAAATTCAGAAAAGCTTAGGTGATACTTATCTTACCAAGTGCATCTGCCAGCACAAGATATAAACTTGCCCATGTTGGGCTTCTGTGCGCTAAATCTCAAGAAATACTTTCCAGATGATTTCACCTCCAAATGCTAGTCCCTTCTTAATCATCACAAATTTCTCAGTTCTAACCAGCATCAAATATTCCAGAAAAGCAGATTTCACATCAGTAGTCCTGGTATATTGTTATTCAGGATGGATGTTTCAGACCTAGCTAACCAGAGCCACGGAAATTTAATTTAAAATAAGAAACAGCCCTGATAAAGTGTTTAAACTCTCCTATGAAACTTCAAAAGCCATATCTCCATCTATAACATTGCCCTAAACATTCTTAACTTCCAAGATCCTACAGAAATTGTTCTCTGAGATCTTAGCACTAATGACTCTTTAAGTTCAAAGTTCAAAAGCCCTTTCAATATTCTCCCCCAATCACATGGTCATGTCTCTTACAACAATATCCAACTATGGCAGTACCAACTTCTCTTAGTTAGAGTTTCTATTGTTGTAACAAACTATCATGACAAAACAAGTCAGGGAGGAGACTATATTTCCAGATATACTTACTTCTACATCACATTACATCATCAAAGAAGTCAAGACAGGAACTCAAACAGGGCAGGAACCTGGAGGCAAGAACTGATGCAGAGCCCATAGCTGGAATGCTGATTGCTGGTTTGCTTCACAGAGCTTGCTCAGTCTGCTTTCTTATAGAACCCAAGACCACCATTCCCTGGCTGGCAATACCCACAATGGGCTGGGCCCTCTCCCATCAGTCACAAAGAAAATGCCCTACAGATGAGTATTATGGAAGCACTTTCTCAATTGATGTACCCTCCTTTTAGATAACTCTATTTTGTGTTATACTGGAATGAAACTAGCCTGAACAGTGGGATCTTGCTACTAGAAAATGTTGATGACATTTCCATTGATAACAAGCTTTCTTTTTATGTTTAAAAAACAAACTCTTTTGGGCTTTTGAGAGTGACACCATCCAACTCTGAAATAATGACAGAGAGACTTATTCTTTCTTATGACTGCCTGTGCTTAGCTTGGCTTATTTCTAGCCGTCTTTTCTTAATTTATCCCATCTATCTTTTGCCTCAGGGCTTTTATCTTTCTCTATGTCTGTATGTCTTTTCTTCTTATTCCATGTCTGGCTGTGTGACTGGGTGATTGGGCTCTAGCCTTGATCCTCCTCCTGTTCTTGCTCCTCTTGCTCCTCTGTTTCATGTTCTTCTCTTTCTATTTATTCTTCTGCATGTCAGCCCTGTCTATCCTTTCTCCTGTCTAGCTATTGGCCATCAAACTCATTATTTGATCAATCAGGTATTTTAAGCAAGCAAAGTAACCCAGCTTCACAGGGCTAAACAAATGCAATATAAAATAATGCAACACATCCTTTCATCATTAAACAAATGTTCCACAGCATAAACAACTTTGCCATGGAATAGGCCACGGGTAGAGTCATACTGGCACATTTAGACTGTGTTGTTGAGGTCAATTAAGGGACCACTGATGGTAACAGCATCCACTCTGCCATAGTTGAATGTAAGCTCTGGTATCTAGGCACCCAATAAGGCAATATCCATTTACTGTGATCTTCACAATTGTTTCTCGGGAACTAGGCTGCTAATACATGACAAAATGGGGATATCTCTGGAACATGGAGGAACAGAAAGCCGTGTTCAGGATGTCTAATCCAAGCTTGGGACAGGTAGAGACAGGAGGATCCCTGAAGTTAACTTACTTGCCAGTTTAAACTAATGGATGAGTCCCAGGTCAATAAAAGAGGCCACCCTTCTCAAAGACAAGAGGTTTTCTTTTGTTCTCTACATTTATGTTGTACACATACGCATGCACACTTTCTCTCACACATGTATAGCAGAATCAGTATGCACATTTGTACACATATACACATGTTGTTATGAACATGTAAATTTATGCATGTAAACACAAAAAAGAAACATATGAGGTAGATATTAAACAATACCATAAGATGTTCTAAAGATTCTTCCACATACACACATGCTTGAATGCCATTGTCTTTAGGAGGCATTTGTTGGAGTTCAATAAAATCTAAGATTAATAAATAGGAAACCTTGACTTGATTCTTTTATTTTTTCTTTGTAGAGCTAAGTCAATGTCTCATTCTCAAGGAAGGGGCAAACAAGGTGTATGCCACCAACTCTATTGGTGTCATACCTGGAACACACAATTAGTAGCTGCAGGCACATCTGGCTCCCATAAGGGACACTAAGTCATCTGATGTATATTACAGTACTTGGAAGGAAGACAGGACACAAAATCAGCCCTGATAGACATGCCAATAAGTCACCATTCTGTTTGATAAAGAATGATTAAGGGAAAGATTCCCCCACCTTACACACAGATTATAGTTAGCTTCAGAAGCTGGGGGCTAGAGAACTGAATGCCACTTTCCAGTCTCAATGAGCTGCATCTGGGGAAGGAGACTCTCACCTCTAACCCACTGTAAGTACTTCACTCCACAGCCCTGACAAAGACAACCAGACTAGAAACAAATTCATGAGGAAAGCTTCTCTGTCCAGGTGGTGAAGAAAACCTAAGGAACAGGACTGTCAAAGCTCAGTTTCCATTTTATTTTCCAGTTATTCAGTGACACATTTGATTTCTCATTATTATTCTCTTGCTATCTAACTTTCTGTTAGTGTTTCAGGGAAACAAAGAGGTAGTAAAATACGTAGGTAATTAGACAACGCAGAGCACTCCAATCACAAATATCATATTATATAAGCCAGTGTCCAGTTCTTAAATTCATTTCCCTAATTAAACATTCCTTTTTATTCATTCAGTGAAGTCAGAAAGAAGACATCAATGGACAATAAATGGATTTATATGTTTAACTTTAACAGTCCAACTAGATGTTGATCTAACTATGGTCAGATAAAGCTAGATTCTTCCACAGCTGAAGCTGAACTAAAGGGGATGTTTGGTGGTCTGAAGAGCATCTCTTCAAACAAAGGTTTAGTGACAAGTTGAAGGCTTACCTGAGATGTTATTGGCTTCTCTTTTTTTTTACAAAAAATATTTAGCTGTATTTTGTCTGAATGTTTGCCTGTGTGTGTGTGTGTGTGTGTGTGTGCGCGCGCGCACGCACGCACAATCTCCATGTATTGTCTTTGGAGGATAGAAGGGGACACTGAGGCCCTATACCTGGAGTTAGAGTAAATTGTGAGCCATCATGTGGGTGTTGGGAACGGAAACAAGTGCAGTAAATGCTTTTAACCCCTGAAAATTCCCTCCAGTCTGTTATCAGGATTATTGATTTCAGAAAGTTGGATTATGTTTTGGGATTCTCAGTTCATTTTTCCATTTTATAAAGAACAATCTGAAGTTCATCTGCCTTAAAAATCATGGCTTCTGTTAATATTTGATGAAACTTTATTATAGCTAAGTACTATGTGGAAAACTGAATGTTTTCCATAGTGTTGTGTTCTTACAAAAGGGATGTGCAATCATATGATGAATGTATTCTACTTATACTAAAACCAAGTCAGTTTGATACGGTTTCTGCTCACTGCTTTGATTGTGTTATTGAGGCCAAAGGATGTTGAATTATTTTCATAGCTGAACTAGTCTATGAACCCAATTCTTTTACTCCCTGACCAAGTTTATATTATGAGTGTTTTAACTTGTTCAAGCATTTTGGTCAGAAGAAATGTGATTTTGTTATATTCGATATGCATACTGATATGGTTTGTGCATGCTCAACCCTCACAGAATATTATCTGTCTAAAGGAAATAAACAACATGGAGAAAACTAGATAACCTGAATATTTCCTGCAAAGAATATTACTATTGTGAGTGTACCCACAAGATGTCCTATGCCTTTCTACAGAACCCATTTGGGTATGCTCTATGACATTTGTCACATACTCTGTTTCATACTGATGGAGTGCAACAAAGTGCTGCTAACTCACTCACCAGAATCCCTGGTAGGAAGACCTATGAGTGGACAGAGGGTCAGCTTCATCACTTTTTTTTCTCTTGTAGACCCCTCTGAAAGTAACCAGAGCTTTGATAAAGACTGGTCTCAAGACAGTCTTACACAAATACTAATAATTTTGGGTTAACCACTTTGGTACAAGTCATAGGAACCTTCACGGTATCATTTTTAAGTGTAAACATACTCATGTAAAATCAAGCAAAGTAATTTTTCGTCTATTTATACACACATGGCCTGACAGACACAGATCAAGCAAAGGCACATATTAAGATCTGGAACCTATACGCATTTAGGCTGCATTGATCAGTCTATGTTTATGTTAACTGAGACTAGAATCCTGTCTCCTACAGATGAATAGTGTTACAATTGGCAATTCATTTGGATTTCCTCATCAGCATGGGTGCAGGGTGAACAGAAAAGCAAACTGGCACCCTGACTATGATGTTTGTCTAAAAGACTTCTCCCTCTGCTTTGTGCTGAGTCATTGCCCTTGATGTACATGTTGGTCATCATGATGTCTTCATGTTCATCTTCAATACGTCCCATTTCCTGTGCTCATATATGCTATTGCCTTGCCTTCCTGCATTGTTTCTTCCCCTGCAGTATGGTATGTTTTTCTTGCTTTTTTGTCTTTTCTATGTTATATCCCTTTTCAGTAATTGCTTTTCCTGTTTGTCCAAGTGGCAGCATCCTGAAGCCTCAAAAATGAGCTCAGAAAAATCTCTTCTGATTTCCAGTGAAGATTCAGATATCCTTTTTTGTCAGTTTTCATCACAGGAACAACTCTTCAATCTGATGAACAAACCTGGATTTTCTCACTCAGCTATCACAGAGGTCAACCTCACATAGACTCTTTGTCAAAGAAGACAGTTAATATATGCCTGCAGTAGAGTAGAAACAAATGGTGATAGGAAAGAAAACAGCCAAACAAAGGCACGAAATGATTATGAAAGTCAATAATATTCAGAAGACACTCTACTTATGTGATGCCATAGTGAAATGGATGAGACATACAGATGAACTGTCCATAAAATGGTAGAGTATTCTACAGCTATTCCTGGTACACAGAAGGGGAGAGAGGTGGAGGGAAGGAGAGATGGAGAGAGAGAGTGAGGCAGGCAGATACAAAGACAAAGAAACATGTGTAATGAGTCTTTCTCTGTCCCACCAGCCAGCTCTCAATTTAAAAGATGGATAATGTTATTAATTATGAAGGTTCAGTCTATAGCTTAGGCTTGTCTCAACTAGCTATTATAACTTAAATTAACCCCTTTCTTAGTCTATATTCTGACAAGTGTTTTATGGCTATTACTTCACCTCCTGCATATTCTGCCTCTTCCCAGTCTGGTTGATGACTTGCCTTTTTCTGGCCAGCATTCTCTCTCCGTCTGTAATTCCTGCCTAGTTATTGGCCTCCTACAATTTTATTACACCAAATACAACAATACATCTTCATAGTGTACACATATCCCACAATATTTCCACCCTCTTGTATAAATATATTGGAAAGTTTTAACTTTAACACTGTTAAACTATATACAATAAGAACAATTATCAGGTAAGAATTATATTTGCAATGTAACATCCATTTGCATTTGGAAAATTCAGAGAAAATACTCCATTATCTATCCTATCTTGATGGGTCAAAAGTTTTGTACATAATTCACTTTCTATCTTAGCTTGTATTACCAAGCAAAAACTATCTTTTTAGATTTCGAAACATTTTCTTTGATAAACAATTTAAGCTTTTATGGCTTTCAACCTCATGTATCTTACACCTCTTTTGTATGTTTCTTTTCTGAATTTTGTAAGAAGAAAAGCTGTAACTATAATAATTGTTGGGTGAATAATACCTAATTTCCAACAGGTCCAATGACCTGGGATGAATGTGTGAAGTTGGTGCAATGACGAAACTCTGACCACCAGTTTCAAACTAGTGGCACTGGATAGCCTGAGTCATTTTTATTTCTACAAGTTCAATGGTTTGAATGAACAGTTTTACAATCATATACGTTTCCTTAAGTTTCTAACAATGGTTACAATAGTTTGTTCCCTTACCTCATTCTCCTTCTGTCCTCCAACTTTCCCATTTACCATTATTTATTTAATTCATAGCTTTAATGTTAAAAGCATAAGCAGTATTGTAAGCAACACAGGAAATTTTCTAATGAGGCACACCTACAGATAGAACATGTGCCTAGTTGGCAATGTTTGTGGTTACATTGTCATGCAAGGTGAAAGAGACTTTTTCCTCAAATGATTAATGTTTATGTCTGGTCAAATGTTTGTTCTCATAATCAAGTTATTAGCCAAGGCCGAATCAATCCATTCTTCATTCTCTATTACTCTGTCTCCTATAGGGGATATCCCAGATTATCTCTTATCATCCTCTAAACTGCATAACTGAAAATCTTTCTTTTAATGGTTGACCCTGCTTATCTTTGCTTTCCTATCCTCCTTTTTCTCAGCTTCCTACAGGAGGTGTTTCTACAGTATTGGCTGAACTATAGAAATGAGGGCATTGTGGATTTCTATGGTTCTGCATCATTCCCTGTTCCTAGACTGTTCCCATTAACTCTTGATATCATCTACTTATTAACACTTCTCGCAGACTCTTGTGGTGAAAATCATTTTCTCCAGAACAGTTATGCAAATTTGTAATATTGTCATGAACTTCTGTGACTCTTTCAGGCCAGTAACAAGGTGCATTGGAAAGGCAACATCCTGTTCTTGAGAATCCTGAATTCATGGTCACACTTGAAACGTCAAAGACTTTAGGAACCGAATCGGGTTCACTGTATAATTTTAACATCGTTCCCTGTGACTCACCAAGAGGAGAGCTGTCCCTATGTAAAAGCCATTCATCCACAGCTCTAAGAAAGTAAAACTAGAGGCAGCAAGCAATACAGTTTGTATAATGAAAGCAAGAAGAGCAGGCAGTACGTATGCTCCTGGCATCATTCCTAGAATTATTCAGCAACCTACCCATTGACCTTGCCAAAAATGGGTTAAATTCTTCATGACCTTGCAACAAGGAGAACTTGTTCATGCTATTCTCAAGCCTTACCCTCCAAAGGAGTCACATGGCTCCTGCCAAACTATTTTTGCCTTTGAACCCATCAAAGACCTGAGAAGACTATAATAGTGCCCAAATAAACAGGAATTGCAGAGCATACAACTTACAAAATTGGAGTAGCAAGAGAAACATTTGGTTCCCTTGACAGTTACCCAAATTTCCTCATCACTGTTGAGGAATCCATCTTAGATGTACAGGCCTATAATATATAACAGACTGTTCTGTGAAGCAGAAACTATGAAGAAATACATTGTCTTGACAAAGTTTAGTAGTCACTTTCTTTTTTGTTCTGCTTGTCTGGTTTGGATAGCATTCTGTGAGAAGTTGAGGCAAGGGCAGTTTCTTGCCCAGTGGATAACTTTGCCATGCAGAAATCGAACTCAATTTGGAAGTTCTTCAATGCCTTTCATCATTTTTTGAAGTAAATTGGTGCTTCCAGGAGCAGATGTGTTTCACTGTGATGAAAAGCCTTATGTTATTAAAACATCTTAAATGTCATATACTGTTTGTCTCTGAAGTGTTTGAAGACCATCTATCTAAAATATATCTCTGATTGACCATAAAAAACATACCTAACATGGCCACACATTTGATTATTATAGATGACTAACTATCTACATTTCTTAATTATCTTAAAAAGTTTGTAATAACAGCCTTTAAGGACTAGAACTTTTAATTATATTTTAAAATGAGTTGTTTAGGTAGAATACCTTAAATAAGAATGGAAACATATATAGAGTATGTTAAAACAAAAAGCCTTCAATTTGTAATAATATACAAAAATATCTTAAACATATATACAGTATAAAAAATAACCTCAAACTAGTATCAATATCCATAAATCTATACTAGTGTCAAATATTTAAGAGTAGTAGTTGCTTTTTTAGTTTAAATGTAGATTCAATAAACCATCCTTTTATCCTACCATTTCTATATAACCCCTATTTTCTTTTTAGAATGAGATCCCTGAATATATATCCCCTTCCTAAGTTTTTTCCTTGACCACGAACAGTAAAAATATGCAACCATCCCTATAAATGATGACAAACATCCACAACCCACTGAACAACCAAAAACCACCCATTCCACCTCTTGGGAATGTTGGCATCATTTTCTTAAATTTACTTTCTGCTTTCTGGGGACAATAACATCCTTAGGGGTTCCTGAGAAAATGGGATTTAGTCAATTACTGGGAAATGTAGCTTTATTATTTCTCGTTAAATCTCTGCATGGTGGCAAAGTGTATAGCTTATCTGAAGTCTTCATAAGATAGTCTGTGATGTTTGACCATATACGCTAGCAGCTCTGAAGTTATTCTGGATGTATCATTTTGAGGAAACAGCAACAAAGGCATTCTGAGAGGCTGCATCACCTGGGATACTTGCCCTAGGTGTCTGGCTCTTTTGTTTTGAAAACACATAAACTTTTAAAATTAACATATATCTGTATTAATACTGTATGGGATATATGTGTCTACAAGTCAGTAGAATATGATTTTTTGTTTGTTTAATGTTTGAGCAGGTAAAAGTTAACTGTTAACTTTATAAGTTTGTTTGGACTCTATAATAAAAGCTCTATCCAAGCCATATGAAAAGGATGGCATGCAATAATAATTCATGAATACCTTATAGCCAACAAGATTTATTATGTCTCATCCTGTCTCAGAGCTGTTCTCATAGTAGAGGGATCAGCCAATATTACATCTGTCCTGTAACCTTTCTTAGTCTTTCTTGTTTCTTTCTTCATGTCTTCACCAACATTTTCAGGAGGTCTCCCTCAATCAAATCTGATATTTATTAATTTTGAAAAGAACCATAATTTTTCACTTAATGTGGAGACAAAGGCATAATCTCTTCAGAAATTCAACATAATTTTACTTCCATTTTGAAATTGAGACATTCTTAAAATATATTTTGGTTCAGTCTAGCAGTTTCCATAATTCAATGACTCTCAGAAGCTTTTATTTGTTTGCTTGTTTTTTGTAGATTATCAAATTTAGAAAAATTCAAAGTCAACAAAGTACCACATAGGATCCAGATGCCCTTTGTACTTCCCATTCTTATGTGGCTTATATCTTAATATTACTTCATTCTTTCATTAAAGACTTGATTATTTTATACATTTATGTTTTCTATGTCTCTATATGCCCATTTATTATTGTATTTGATTAAAGGTTTTCTTTAAAGTTGTCTGGACTACCGTATTGCCTGCATGTAGCCTTCTCTGATTAAGTGAGGCAAGTATTAAACCCACTGCAGTTCCTCACAGGACACCTGCTGACTCAAGCATCCAGGCAGCAGCTAGGAGCCCTGTCTCTGTACTAGGAAGCCCTGTCCTGGCTCTGTATTTGTGTGTTTGAAACTCTGTTTTAAGCTTTCTCAGGTTGCGTTTGGAAATATGTGCCCCACATTGGACATCAAATGTAAAGAATCTTTTTTTGTCCAGTTAGCCAACACTCAAATAAAGACACAGAGATTTATTAATTATGAAAGTTTGGTCTATAGCTTAGGTTTGTCTCAAATAGCTCTTATAACTTAAATTAACCAATTTCTATTAATCTACATCCTGCTATGTGGCTCACGGATGTTACCTCTTCTCATGTACACCCTGCTTCTTCTGTGTCTGGATGGTGACACCATCTTCTTCTTCCCAGTGGTCTCTCTTTGCCCAGAAATTCTTCCTATCTCTCCTGACTAGCTAAGGTAAGTCATTTAAACAGTTTATTACACCAATCACAGCAATATATCTTCACAGTGTACAAATATCCTACATACACACAGAGAAACAGAGAGAAAAAGAGGAGGAACCATGTTATATGGAATAGTTGGGGAGAGGAACTTGGGAATGTAATATGGAAGGCAAGTCTAGGGTGAAGTATATCATGCACTCATACACACACTACCACCACAACTACCCTCTGTGGCCACCAATAATGCACCTTTGACTAATGAACATTTTATAGAGCTTGACACTCAAGCCCTCTGCCCCCTCCTTCCCCACAGGTTCCCACATTTAAGCTAAAATGGGTTTAAACTTGTGTTCCAATATTTTTAGGAATGAGAGAAATGAAAATATCTTCTGAGAGGAAGTTTAAATGTTGAATTATAAGATCTTCTGTGTTAGATAAAATTATTGGGAAGAATAAATTCCAATATAACTAAAGTCATAACACTGCTGAGAATTTATCATTGTTCTCATGTGGAGAGCTTTGTAAAATGACTGTGGCCTGATAAGAACAAGAGTGTTCCAAATCCAAAGTATTTTGTATACTTTCTTATAAATGCACATGATGTGGACCATGAAACTTTATTTAATATAAATGTTAAAGGAAATTTACAAATTTATATATACATTTATGTATTTATATGAAAAATATTAGAGCAAATCTTCAAGGATCAGCTAGGAAAAAGGAGAATTTACTTGACTTTTTCATATTGTTTCAGGGTCAGAATGTTCAGCCTCATTTAATCTTTCCCTTTCTGTGTATGAAACATACTCCTTTAAAAGCTTTGTCTTGTTTTTTCCTAAAATAGACAGATAGATAGAGGAGGAAGGAAGAAGTTTGAAGGCCCACAAAGAGTATCAGATTATCTTCATTCAACAGACAACACTTGCTGGGAAGATACACACTTGCATGAGGTAGGACCTGCTGAAACACCTAATCAGAAATCAATTCCACAAACAGGAGGAGACATTTCTTTTTTTCTGACTCAATTACTTTGGAAGAAAGAGACAAATTATAGCAATGATGTGGACATGATCTCCCTGTGCAGATTAATAGATTAAACCAATGTCCAATTCAGGCCACATGTTTTCTTCTTCTTGAGCCCTCAGATCTAGACACATGAAATCTGGAGCTATAAGGATTCTTAGAAGCCGTATAAACAATATCAGTCTTTATATCAAAAACTTAGTCAAGTGAATTTACTAGTCTAGGAATATCCTGCTGTTGCTGGGTGGGCAATATGCTCTCAGTTGGTTAATGCAGACCCACAGCCCTTTGAAAAGACAACAAAGGCTTCTTCAATCTCCTGTTATAGAGCAAAGTCATTTTGCTATACATACTATGATTGTTAGATGCACTCTTCAGAAGCAAAACAATTCTGATTAGTAAATGTTTCCAGTGATATTGAAGGTTGCTATTTGTGACTTAGCCCATAAAATCTTATTTTTCATATATTTCATATCAATCATCCAATCCTACTAGCATATTTGTTGTTTTTATAAAGATGGTGCAATGGTTCAGTGAGTAAGAGTGCTCGCTGAATAAGAATGGAGCCCTAGTTTAAAATCCCAAGCACCCCATATAGAGTGCTGAAGGAGGAAGATAGAGACACAAGGATTCCTGTAGTTTGCTGACTGCCATCTTAGCTCAGGTTTCAATGAACAATCTCATCTCAAGAAAATACACTAAAAGGTTGTCCTCGGCTCCGGGACAGGACTCTTGGAGGTTGAAGGACTCCGCAGAAAAGGGGCAAACCTGGGGAAGGGGAGGGTCATGTGGACCCTAGAAGCCCCTGCATCAGGAGCTGGAGATGCTGTGAATTAGAGTACTTCTCAGTGGTAAAAAATAATGACATCTTGAATTTTGCATGCAAATGGATGGAAA
>LOEQ01004795.1:88448-98797 GCA_001685075.1 Bramus lutescens | reverse complement strand
TCTCTCTCTCTCTCTCTCTCTCTCTCTTCCTCTCTTTCTCCCCCCCAACACACAAATTTTCTCCAGGGGAGTTTTGCTGGCTATATAAACCATTCTTTAGAACAGGCCCCGCACCCGGCAGTAGATGACCGACACAAAATGAATTCAATGGTACTTTTGAAGAGTTTTGTTTTATAATGTTTTGCTTGGCATTTTTTTTTAAGACACACAGGTCTTTTGCTCATATATTATGTCTTCCAATTTTGTGTTTTTATGGTATTTCTGGATGTGCAAGGGTATGCATCTCTGTGTCTATATGTGTTTCTTGTGCCGTTACCCTGGATTTTTTCTCTTTGTTTGCTTTGTCCTATTCTTATTTCTTTATTCTCTTACTTTTGTTTGTTTGATATTTAGTTTCCCATTTGTTTTCTAATGAGAGAGAGAAAGAAAGGGTGTGTATTGTGTCAGTGGGGAGGTGGGTAGGATCTGGGAGGAGTTAGGGTAGGGGAAACAGTAATAAGAATATATAATATAAAAATTTTTCAATAAAAAGTAAAATTATAAAAATATAAATTAGGTACAATGAGCTATTAACACAAATAATGTTGAGAGAGTATAACAATATGTTTAAATAAACATTACTTGAATGTGTCATCTCTTTTGTTCTCTATCAAAGGGTCTCATTTTTCTAGAGATCTTAGCAATCTTGGCATTCAATTTTTTTTTCTTTTTAAGAAAGTTTACCTTGCCACTTAAACAAGCAACTCTATACTTTCTTAATGGCATATCTTAAAGCCACAGTAACTACCCTTATGCTTGGGGCCGTCACTACTAAAGTCATTAACATCATGGCAGTCAAGGTGGCTACTATATAATTGTTAGGATGGTATTGTGCACAATATAGATATCTTTGAGAAAAAGAAAAGATTCACAGTTCAGTCAAGGAAGATCAGGACAGTGCAAGCTTCCGTCAAACTACTCAGGATGAGATGCAATTTAAAACTCAAGAATCATGTTTTTCTGGAAAATTCCGTTTAATAATTTCAGGCCACAGTTCACCACTTACAACTGAAATGGCAGACAATAAAAACCTGGGATTGGAATACACTATTGCATGTATCTTCACGAAAAATGTTCAAAGTAGGATTGTGATGAAGAGCAAATACTGGAAGCAATCCAAATGTCCATGGATTGACACGTGGATAAGCATTATGGAAAATGCACACAACAGAAGCTGCTTATCAATACAAAGGAGAAAAATAATAATGCAAGCCACAGCATGATAAATGTTTTAAAAAATTATGCAAGTTAAGGAAATTAAGCACAAGTACTTGCCATAGTTGGAAATAGGAAGAACAGCAATACTGGCCTGGAGCCACAGGTTGCAGATGAGAACTGATTTTAAGAAGTCACATAGAAAAATTGGGGGGCCAATGGATTGCTTTGTTTACACAGTAATGACACTTACTTAGTTATATAATAATAATTCCATTATACATTTAAAAACACATAGTTGAGGCAAAATGACTCAAAAGTATAATATTGACATTCAAAATATGTAAAATATTTTGTCTTTGAGAAATAGTGTTTCCCTGTGTAATATTTTCTACTTTTATGTCAGTTTAACACCAAATCATATCATTCAGACTATATTTCACCTCAGAAAACACCTATTTCCACTTAGCTATAAAGACACTGATTGTTAAATGCCAAAGAATTAAATAAGTATCTGAGCCATCTTCAATCATCCAACTGGAATGATTGAACAACCAGCTCAAATAGTGTGTGGTTATTTTCTTGAAACTGCTCTTAGAAGTTGTAATACAGCTTTGGTTTCATTCAGTTATATACAGTTTTTACCTTGGGAACTGGTTTTGGGTAGTTAAATATTACTTGACGTTAATTGGCTTACGTAGGCTGTGATGTGTTTGTGATGTGCTTTACAGTGTGCTTCCTTATTCTAAAGAACATCCATTCTATACAGTCAAGTGTCTCCATGACACACAGAGAAAAGTGAAGAAGCCACACACCCACCCCCATTGCCTGCCTTCATTCTGTTCACAGTGGACATGTTTCTTCTATGTCCAAGGAAACGGTTCTTTGAATGATGGTTGTTAAGTGGGTGCAGAGAGAAAAGATAAGAAACATGGTTTATTAATATGAGTCTTAGAGAGGATCACTGGCTCACACAGAGAATATAAGCTAGCATTTGATTTCTGCAGGAGAGCCATGAGTTTGACTGAAGCCAAACAGTTTCCTTTCCAACAGAGGAGTTATGAGATGTCTCAGTGGGTAAGAGCGTTTCTCATGCAAATGTGGATCCTAGCATCCACAGAAAAACCAACAGTAATAATAGAAACAGCAAAGAAGATGTCTTATGTAGGAGGAGGCTGCTTGTTCGTCCCGGCCACCCAGAACCAAAATAACCACACAGAAACTGTATTATTTAAATCACTGCTTGGCCCATTAGCTCAAGCTTCTTATTGGCTAACTCTTATATCTTAATTTAACCCGTCTCCATTAATCTGTGCATTTCCATGAGGTCGTGGTCTATCAGCAAAATTTCGGCATGTCTGTCTCGCTCCATGGCTTCCCTCTGAGCCCGCCCTTCTTTCTTCTCACCTAGCTCTTTCTGCCTTGCTCTGCTATGGGCTCAAAGCAGTCCTTTATTAACCAATGGTATTCACAGCATACAGAGGGAATCCCACATAGTCTTAGGTTTCTAGTGCTGTGATGAAACATCATGACCAGAAGCAACCTGGGGAGGAAAGAGTGAGTTTATTTTACTCAAAGTTCCAGTTTCTCATCTAAACCAGCGAGGGCAGGAGCTCATGCAGAGCAGGAACCTGGAGGCAGAAAATGGTGCAGAAGCCATGAAAGGGTCCTGTTTACTGTCATGGTTATCATGACTTGCTCAGCCTGCTTTCTTATAGCACCCAGGACCACCAGTCCAGGAATAGCATCACCTACAATGGCCTACATTGGGATCTTACGGAGACATTTTCTCAATTGAGGTGACCTCTTTTCAGGTAATTCTCATTTGCATCAAACTGGCACAAAAGTAGCCAGTACAGAAGGCTTGGCCTTACATGACTGTAAAGCATGCTCTGAGGTGGGCAGAGACTGGAGGATCACTGAATTCCGCTGGCAAGAAGCTTTCAGTGTGGGACTGCAAAGCAAATATAATGGGGAATGATAAAGCAAAGCAAGACACCTGACATTATTCCCCTCCGACATCCCCCATCTGCACACCTGCACACACATGAATGTGTTCATCACACACGCACACACACACACACACACACACACACACCCCACTCACATGCATAAATGAATAAAACCACAGTGGTGAAGGCAATTTGAAAGTGGGTTAGTTTCGGAATGAATTCAGGCATGAAACAGATTTACACATAGAGGTGTGAATCCAAAACATAGGAAATGGGAAGACCCCTGGGGAAAAGGCCACATCGAAATGGTTCATGCCTCACTCCAGGGAGAGTCCCACCCTGCTTAGGCATCTTGATACTGGTGCTGTGCCCCAGCATTAACCCAGAAGCTGGGATCACAAATGAAAACTCTTTTACTTCATTTATTGAAAGGCAGAGCAAAGATTGGTGGAGACTGGAATATAAAACAGGTCATGACTGAAAATTGTTAAATATGAGTTATGACTGCATGAAAATTTGCTAAATTGCCGAGCAGTGGCGGTGCATGCCTTTAATCCCAGCACTTGGAAGGCAGAAGCAAAGCAGGTGAATCTCTGTGAGTTCGAGGCCAGCCTGGTCTACAACAGCTAGTTCCAGGATACCAATACGAGCAGGTTTGGAATACTATATTGTAAAATGTTCTTTAAAGTGGCAAATAAGTCAGATGATGTCTGTCTTTCTTGAATCTCAATGTTCATACTTGTTTGAGATATTTTGAAATCATTGTGTTCAATTAATCAACCAGGGACACAGAAGTTGTTGGCATCTTAATGACTCAAGTTCAAATCTTAGCTATTCTGGGACCAACTGTAGAGCTTGAGGCAAATTTTGTGACCTCTCTGACAGTAGACACTCAGTGTCATACAGGGATTAAAATGTAACACATCTATCATCACCTAGAACATTGCCCAGGATCGTGCAAGCACCCAGTGAATGCTCAATATACACAGAGAGACGAGGAAGAAATGCATGCAGGAATAAGGGAGCTAGGGGAAAGGGCATATAATGAAAAATATTGGCATTAATGACATTTTATAAGCATCCATGTTAACAATTCAAGGAATTAGCATCTCTCTCTCTGCGCTCATTTCCTGCCCCTCATTCAGAAACGTGTGGGGGGGGGAGCCTGGGATGACTGAGTCTTAAGGACTATGTTTCAAGTTGTACTCAGTGGTCCTCTATGCGTCAGTTAGTACTTAGGGGACTATTTTGTTAGATTTACAATAGAATTTGAGAGCAAGAAAGCAATCTGATTCAGAATTGATGACAGGTATCTATCAGAGTTGGAAAACAAACTACCTGGAATGGGTGTTTTTCTTCTCACCATTTTGGAGACTGGAAAGTTCAAAAATCAAAGGTTCAGAATCTGGTGAGAGTTCAGTTCCTGGTTTGCAGAGGGCTATCTGCTTGTTATGTCCTCAGAAGGCTTCTGAAGGCAGAGGCAGGAAGGAAACGAGTATCTCAGGTCTCTTCTTAAACAGGAGTCCCAGTCTTGACTACATTGATCTTCTCTAGACCCCATCTCTAAACACAGATAAACAGGAGACCACGGTCTCAGTACACATTTCAATGATTCAGAAATCTTAAGGCTATAACAGACATTATATTTTTTAGAAAAACAAGTCTGCAATATTTAGCACAATACCTGGCTTTTAGTTGCTAGAAGCTTACTATTTAATGAACTAAACTTATTTTAGAAAAATTCTTATCAGCTCTTCATACTATACTTGGCTGCAGAGCAATGTTTCCTGGGGAAGGGGAACTGCAAATCATCTAGGAGATTTTCACAAAGCACCACTTGTGATATACATACCTATGAACATACACATGCATACACATGTATACGTACATGAACATACTTGCTAGACACACACACAATACACACCAGACTCACAAGTACATGGATGACCCTAGTAAAATAGTCTCTAGTTTGCAAATTCTAGCCCTCTGGAGTGGTGGTTTGTGGAATTACAGGACCAGCTTTCTGTCTCAGATGCCAGCACTTTTACATCTCAAGTTTTGCTTAGCTTCAGCCTTATGGTTCAATTTGAAAAGCATGTAGTACCTTTCCCTCCAGTTTTTGAGATAAGGTCTTGCTATGTCACCCTGGTCGTTATTATGTAACCCCAGGTGGTCTTAAACTCATGGCAATACTCCCTCCACATGCTTCAAACTATTGAGACAACTGGTGTATCCAACCTTTCCTGGCCCTGTGCAACCCTTCCAAAGACAAGTCAAGAGAAGATAACAACTTTTACCACACTAATAGACAAATACTGTTGCCTTAGGGCCTCTAATTAACCAATGGCCCCAGCACAGGAATCTCACACTTGTTGGCTCCAGGAATAACATATGATCAACCCTATACCAGGAGTTCTAACATCCCACTTTGTGCATTCTGGGGTTTTGTGGAATGAGTGGCATCCATTTGCTGTGTTGCATGGCCGCTCACACAAACACAAATAAAGTCAGTGATGAACTCTAATATGGGTAGGCTATACTTCTGCATCTAGTGGAGAGACTGTTACCTGGAAAGGCAACTGGTTTTAGGCTGGGCATGGGGTTCTAGAAGCTTCCTAATATTCAATCAAGCTTCTTGGATATGCTTGTATGGTTACTCAGTTTCCTTCTGTTGCACAACTCCCTCCACAACAGCACAGACTTCCAAGGCACTGTCTACTCGATTTCTCATGAAACCTCAGCTTCATCAGGCCCAATCTCTGCTTTCAAATGATACTTTGTCCTCATTCAGTTCATCTCTCCCCTCAAAAAGTTCCCTATTCTTGTTCTAGTCAGCCTTCAATAACTAGAACTGAATGGCTTCTAGTCCTTAATTCATCTAAAACTTCCTATAACAAATCCATTTTCCCCTTACATAGACAAGGCTTCAATTCTTGTCTTATTTAAGAGAGAACAGAGTTGAGAGCTGGGGATGGCAAGGATGTAGGAAAGAAAATGAAGTTTCCTTCTCAGAGTATGTGAACCTCTATCCCTAAAGGAACAAGAATCAAAAACAAGGGAGAGCTTCCCAAGTAACTCATTATCTGTAGAATATGAAGTGAGCTCTCCCCACCCAGTCATGGAGATCAGCGGTGGTGGTAGGAAGTGTGGAAAGCTGCTGGTCCCCAGGAGAGGAGAGGTGTGGGAACTGCCTCTGTTTGTGGCACTGTGAAGTAGCCAAAGGAGCTCCATGGGCAAGAAAGGTGACTCTGGGGAAAGAGTTCCTTGTTTGGATACTGTCCAGATAGTCTCTAATGACATTACTGCTCTCTCTTAAGTGTGCAGAAGACATAAAGTGAATGGGCTACTGTATGTATTATGGGACAACCAATACTCGCTAAATCCAGCCTCATAACGTGTTAGGTAAATAACAACAGAAAGCTATTCAGCATCCTAAAATTTTATTTTTCTAATTTTTAATATTTATTAATTAGAAAGTGAGTGGTACACTGTTCACAGTAATTTCTCCATAATTGTTGATGGAGGGAGGTTGAAAAGATGGTTAAGAAAAAGGGGAGGGAGTAAAACAAGAAAAAAGAACAAAAGTGAAGTCCATGCTTGCCTCCGATGATAGTTAATCTTGATTGTCAATTTGACATGATCCAGAATTATCCTAGGAAACCATTTTCTGGGGATGATGGGGAGCGAGTTTCTAGGAAGACACAGCGTAACTGTGGGTGGCACCATTTCAGGGACCATGGTTCAGGAGAATCGAAAGAAGAATGAAGCTGAGTACTAGTGTACATACCTCTCCACTTCCTGACACGTCAAGTAATGCGACCAGCTGCTTCCTGCGCCTGCAAGGATGACCTCCTGCCATGATGAATTGCACCCTAAAACTGTACCCCCAAATAAACCTACTCCTTCCTTGAACAACTTGTGGTAGGTTTTAAAACTCACAGCAAGAAGAAAGGTCATTAGTGCACCTCTACACTATGTCCCTGCTGGGCCAGCACTGACCGATTCTGGGTGAGACCCAACATGCAAAGGACCGTGCTCTCTCTGGCGAATCATCAGAGCAACATTTCACAAACATTGCTCTAAGTGTTCACAGCAAAAGACTGAGTTCATTATTTTTTTTTCCACCTTGTGTGAGAACAATTGGAGCTGATGTTTATAAAATGAGAGGATGGCAAGCAGTAAATATCACTTGTTAATTTCAGATTACAGTGGAAGGAATAATAACAAATGAAAGGCTGCTTGCTGGCTCTTATTTACCTTACCCAATAATATATGAACAAAATGCAGGTGATAAAATTAGAAGGCATCCCATTTAAAAGAGTTAAAAGGAGCATTGTATTGTTTACATGCCAAGTAATTATCTTGTAGAAGTCTTCACTACAGGATATTATTGTGACAAATAGCTTCGACTAAGAATTAGGCATTTATAATAAGAACAACAGGTTTAGTCACAACATTCCAATCGAAGTACTAAACCCTATCCAGCTGCATAAGGCTGCATGCAGGACGCTTACACTGCAAAAGGAAAGAAAACAGAGCCTAAAATCCAAGGCTTAGCATCTCTGTTTTCCTGACACTCTCAGCTCAACTTTGATGGTAAAAGAGGAAATGGACATTCTGTTCATATCCTTTATTTTTTCTTTTTCAGATCATTTCCATTTTTTGTTTCAATATCTAAAAATATTATATTCACTCTTCCTTTAGGAGTTTTGTCTAAACTGATTCAGAGAGAAAGGCACATCTAAAACTATGTAGCCATTAAGGGTAATGAAAGGTTTGCCCTGCTCACAAAATAAGATGAGTCAGTCTCCAAAAATATTGGTTGTAGCATTTCAAATTATTGGCTACCCTGAAAAATAAAAGTAATTGAATCTGTCTAAGTTGCTATATCTTTTCTTCTAATATTGTTGTAGCCAGTATAAATAAGACCTTTCTCTAAAATATCTGAATTTAAAGTCTATTAGGGACATCAACTAGCAGTCTATATAATGGCTGAGTGTTGAAATAACTTTTTCCCCAGTGTCATCATGGTACTAACATACACTATAGACCAATAAGAACTTTTGTTCAAATCAGTAGCTTGACATTGTAAAAACTGCAACAGTCATAACCCAAATCCAAAATACTTGTATTTACTGATCTATAGTCTGCTATATTAATTTAGAGAAAGTTATTTATGTATATGGATATAACTTGACTAAGCCTGGTTTGCCTAAACTGTTACATAGTTAGAATTACATTTTATACAAAGCAGTAAAGTAGTTTATCCACAAAGCTTCTTTATATTTATGAATGGGAAATGTAATATACATACAGAAATGTACTTGGTATTAAGCGTGGATTCGCATAATTCTTTAAGTATGCTTTTAATATGAACCAAATGAAAACAGCATTCTGCTTATTAGGCTGTTTATAATACCTTTGCATTCTTTTTGAGTATGTTGTTGTTTTTCTTTGCTAAACTGAATGCAAACGAAGTCTAAGTAGTCATCAAAATGAAATGACTTTTAACATCTTTAGCACATTTAAAATTTGTTCTATAGCTTTAGGAGCAGGGCTGAGTCTATAAATGAACCGTTAGTCATGGATATAAATATTCTTTTTGTTTTTAAAGATTGCCAAGAAGGCAAGGAATGAGCAAAGACTCTATTTCCATATTCTGGAATATTTATCAAGTGGATTTCAAAGCACTGCATTTTACCAGCCTCCCATCTCCATGGGAGCCATTGCTAAAGGGCAAGTTCAGCATACAAACACACGCATGCACACACACACACACACACACACACACACACACCCTCTATAACATCTCAAGCTCTTTCCCCTGGGTATTGCCCTTTGAGATCAACAGAGGTATTCTCAGAGAAAAGGTGAGCCAGCCTAGCTAGCATACATTTCTCCCACTGGAGCTGATCTTCCCAAGTTCTAGAGCCCTCCCTCAATCAGCTTCCTGCTTCTTCAGGGTTTTCTAGATCCGTTTCCAGTTGTCTGTCTTTCCCTCTTTGCTCTTAGTTTCACAATTGCCTTATTTGGACAATCATTCCTCACACAAATTCTAACCTCTGGTCTCCTTCAGTTTTGCTTCTAACGAAATGTGAGTCTTGCTAGTGACGCCAATCCATCTGTTTGTGATTAAATCCCTCCTGGATCAAGCAATCTCGTTTCTGGGAATCTACCCCCAAGGGATAGATGTTCATATGTCAAAGAGATATTCATAAACCTACATTCCTTGCAGCGCTAGTCACAACAGGCAGTGTGTGGAAGCAGTATGGGTGTGCATAAAGGGATACATGGATAAAGGAAATATACTATTCAATATAACACAGAAAGATAACTACAGCATGACCTTTTACGAGATATCTAAAAATGTTGGACTCATAGAAGCAGTAGCAAAGTGGTAGTTTATGAGGGGCTGTGAGTGCCGTTTGGGGAAGACTGGAGAGATATTGGTCAAACCTACAAAATTTCAGTTGGATAAGAGGAATAAGTTCAAGAGGTCTATTGTACAGTATGGAGACTATAATAAAAACAATGTATCATGTTCTCAAAAATTCAAAAGAAGAATCAGAAGGAATTAATTGAGCGATAACGAGCACAGGAAAAATAAATAAGAACAAATGCCATTGATGACACAGGCCTGTAAACTCCATTACCTGGAAGACTGAAACAGGAAGATCTCACGTTGTTCAATACCTTTCTAGACTACTTAGTTCATGCTCTCCCTGGACAATTTAGCAAGACTCCACTTCAGAAAACAGAAAGTAACCACAGCAACAATTACACCAAAGGGTTACAGATGCAGCCCAGCGGTAGGGTACTTGCTGAGTGTATGCGTGGCGCCAAGTGCTGCATCGAGTACTGCTGTCCATCAGTCCCACAAGCCGTCTGCTTCGGGCTAATGACCAAATGGCTCCACTGGTGTAACTATGACAAAGCATCAAGTAATAAATTAAGACCTCTGAAAAGACTTTAGATGACATATTAAACAGTTTGGCTAGGGTCTGGGGCAGTGGGGAATGGGCCCTTCAGGAAAGCAGCTGCCTTCCAAGTATAGAGACCCAAGTTTGTTCTCCAGAACCTAAATGAAAACGCTGGGCCATGGTGAAGGCATAGTTTTGTAATTCCACTGCTAAATTAACAGAGACTAGTGGATCCCTAGGGCTTATTGGCCAGCCAGGCTAACTAAGACTCGTGCATAAGCGC
>LOEQ01004795.1:74137-88407 GCA_001685075.1 Bramus lutescens | reverse complement strand
CACACACACACACACACACACACACACACACACGCACACACACACACGTTCTCTCCTGTATTCAGAAGCTCTAACAGTAAAGCCTGCATTATTCTCTTCAGTACAGTTCATTTGCAAGCTGGGCAAGGGCCTGCAGGATTAATGGAACACACAAGAGACCTGAGTCATTGGGGAGGAGAGAATGCCAAATGCGCTTTATTCAAGCTTAGGAAAATCTTGTATACCTAGCTGCTGCACAATGGAAATCCCCCCCAGTCAGGTGGAAAATTACCAGGCCCAAGATGGAGTAAACAATGGCCTACAGCTTACCACCAGCGGGGCAGAGGGAGCACAGGAGCAAACAGGATGTTTAGCTGGAAATTGCAGCAAGATGTTTGGCCAGAAACTGCAAGCTACCCTCAAGATGAACCCGGGGAGGTGGGGTACCCATGGGCCCTACAGTAAAGTTCTTTCATATCCAGTGGGTCTTGTGGAACATTTTCGAAGTTTTCTAGAGAAAGGAAGTAGAAGAGTTTTGGAAAATGTTGCTGTCATGCAGATTTACACATGCCTTTACCATCTCTTATATGCACCGGGAAAAAGCAAACACAATGAGTTTATGGTACTGGATGTTTGCCTTGACCCAGCTTGTCTCCATACATTGTACACAAAGGCTGAAATGCATCTTTGTAGAACTGTCCATAAGACGACCTGCACTTCTGGTATAGCCCAACTACCTCACTCATTACTACGGTCACTCAAAGTCTAGCTCTACCTCTGGTACATCAGACTAACATGAGTCACCCAATCAGGTTTTGAAACCTACCTGAGCTTTACTATGCTGCGGTGGACACGAAAGACAGTTTCTAGGTCCTGTGGAGATGTCACATATCCATCCTGCATCTGAGGAATTATGACAGTGTGAATCTGCAATGTTTCCTCTGCACCACATAAAATATATGTTTTAATATTTAGTCTGAAGCTTGTGGCACCACGATGAAGGCTAGGAACCTTTATATAGTAGTGCCTGACTTGTGGAAATAGGTTATTATGGATTTGCTTTTGGAGAGATGCTCACCTTTGATTCTGGTCCAATCTTCTCTACTACCTGGTTAGGTGTTGTTCTAGCTCCGATTTTGTTGCTTTGGTGAAAAATCATGCCAAAAACAAACAAACAAACAAAAAATCCATGGGGGGGGAGGATTTGGGTTTGTTTTAGCTCCCAGTTCCAGTTAGAGTTCTTCACAGCAAGGGAGTCAAGGTGGCAGGAACACAAAGAGCTAATCACATCACGTTCATACGGAAGAGTAGAGAGAGAACACATGCAAACATGCCTACACATGTAAGAGTACCCTCTCTACACTTACACAGTCCAGAATATCCTACCTAGGGAATGGTGCCTCCCAGGGTCTTCCTACATTAATTAGCAATTAAGACAGTTTCCTCCCCGTAGACACGCTCACAGGGCAAACTTATTTAGATACTACCTCACAGAGCCTTTCTTCCCAAATGATTCTAGATTGAGTCCAGTTGGTAATTAAAACAGTCACAGCTGTCGTGTGAAAAAGCATTTGCCATACCCTGTCCCTGCCATGAACTCTGTCTCTCCTTTTGGTTATGGTGGACTGCAGGCCTCTGAAACCCAGAGCTAAAGGAAACCCTTCTTCAATTCAGTTGTCTATGTCAGGCTGAGGAAATGACTCAGTGGTTAAAGGGCTTGGTTGCAGCATAGACAGAGGGACTTGGATATAGATTCCTATCACCATGGAAAGGCCAGGCATAGCAGTGCGCATCTATAACCTTATCACTAAGAGTCGGAGACAAGTGGACTCCAGGAGTTCACCAGTCAATCACTTTAGACAAAGCTACTAGCTCAAGGTTCAGTGAGAGACTCATCCCCGCTCCCCTAAACAAGGCAGAAGGTGACAAAAAGAGATAACCAGTGTCAACTTCTGGTCCCCAAATGTGCACGGACCACACACGTACACACAGACTTCTGTCAAAAATTGTTTCTGACCTGTATTTGTCACAACAACAAGAAAAGTAGTTAATGTGGAGGTGAACACGCACTTGCTTACCTCATATCCTGCCTCTCGGGAGTCCTGTTCTTATCTTAGTGGACAGAAAGTTGGCCATGGGTCTGTGATAGAGTGGTTATATTGACTTTATCCTGAGAGCTATGGAGGTAATCCAAGGTAGAGGGGTAACTCCACTAGGAGGAATTTCACACGTTGGGAAATAAGCAAGGCGTGGGAGGAAGATGTTTCTCAAGAGACGCGTGCTCGGCTTCTCAGATGAAGTAATTTGGATGACTCTTTAGACTGCCCATCAGGGATGGATCCTGTACTATATGTAACGACGTCATGGCAGAAGCCTGTGGTCTGACATTCCAATATCCTCAGAACACCATGGGTAGTCAATAGTAGAAGTGACACATCTCTGGGTTTGAATTCTGTGCCAAAGGTAAACACTTCTTCCTGTACAGAGTACACATCCTGTTTACAGAGCCGCCATAGGGGAAAAGTCTGGAGAGACAATTATACACAATGTATTTCAACCCACATGACGAAGCCATGTAGAGAAAAGAATTAGGGTCTCATTGTGGGGGACATTCCTACCTACAGGACAAGGAAGTCAAAGTCTCTGCCTCTTAGGCAGCTGCCTCTGCCCCAAGGCAGAATTGCTATATGGATGAACTGATACAGATGTGAAAGGAAGCATACAAACAGCTGTTTCATTTGCAGTCATCAGGCACCGGTTTCACCTCTCTGTCTTTGTGTTTGCAGATAATTCGAACCATTTCAGATGACAAGCGGCCTTGCACTGAAACCATTGTTTTCCTGTGAATAAAAACTGTAACTCATTTCTTCTCACAAGACATTATGCATGAACCGTGTATTGAAAGGAAAACCCCCCTCCCCTGCCACATACCCTGTAATACACACTAGAACTTGACTTATTTGGCAGATGAGTGACTCTACATGCCAGGTGGCTAACCTGATAGTTTTCCTTTTATAGAAAATCAGCCCCTTGGGGGGAACCAGACATCACACTTCTTGTGTTGTCTAAGCCAGAAGGCCTGCAGGCCTGAAATGAAAGCATTGGATGGTCCATCTTGACAAGTCCCCATGACCTCATCCGCTTGTGTTCTCTAGCTGTCGGAGCTGTAAATACCTCCACATCCTCTGCCTCTCTGATGGAGTGCATCCTGCTTGCTGCTGGTTAAGGACTCTGTGCAGCAGGGCTGCCTGAGAGCATGCTTTAACCAGCTCACTGAGAAGACAGGGATAGATGTGTCAGGGAGTCACGTGACACTGAGAACTTTACATGTGTTATTTTACATTAGTCTGAATGCAAACATATGCTGATAGCTTTATCCCCTTTCTACCACTAAATGCATTGGTTACTTTTCTCATTTCTGAGATTGCAATGTCTGACAGAAACACTTTTAATGGAGGGAAGGTTTATTTCGGCCCATGGTTTCAGAGGGCAAGTTTATCGTTTGTGGGAAGGCATGGCAGAGCAGTTCCATGGAATCGAGAATGCAATGCATAGCAGAGCACCTCAGGCATGGTGGACCAGGAATCAAAGGCTTAAGAGCATTCCACTTAATGTCCTCAGTCCACAAGATAGAAATATCATCCAAAGGACCCATAGTCTTCCGAAGAAGCACTACCTGCTGCTGAGATCCACATGAGCTGCTGGGGGACAGTTTGCATTCAAACCATAAATATAAAGAAAACAAAGGTTTTCCTGGGGTTGGAAATTTTCTAGAACTTTCACAGGCAGTAAAACCTGAAATTGTAATCCCACTTGTTTGATTTTGTCATTCGCATGGGTACTGGACAATTCGCCTGTCTCTCATGGACACCCCAGTGATTTTGTTTCCTATGCGCACTAACTTCAACACTAACCTCTCCTGTACATAATTTCCTGCACATTAAGATCTCTCCCTCAGTCACCCTCCTCCCTCGGTGTGAATCTAGATCTTCTACTTATTGTCAGTAGCTTGAATCTGCTTTCTCAATACGGGCTCCCTCATTCATGAGACAATGTGGCCAATATCTCTTTTACAAGTTATTAGGGGACAAGTTGAATCATTTTCACATTTTACTTATTGTTTTTGTGTGCATAATGTTTGTATGCAGTACACATATCACAGTGTATATTTAAAGGTTAAAGGATACCTTGGTGAAGTTGATGCTGTGCTTCTACTTGTACATGGTTTCCAGAGATTGAGTTCAGGTCGCAAGACTTGTGGAGTAATTTATTGTACT
Organism: Bramus lutescens; assembly: GCA_001685075.1. NCBI lineage: Eukaryota > Metazoa > Chordata > Mammalia > Rodentia > Cricetidae > Bramus > Bramus lutescens. The sequence goes on along the minus strand of LOEQ01004795.1, from coordinate 84,151 downwards.
GTCTGAGCTAAGCCACTTGCCAAAGACAAAATGTTTTATGTAGTTTTCTAATGTTTTGCACTCTCTTTCAAGAAATGCTATTCTTTAAACCTCTTGCACGCGAGTATCCATAAGCTAACTTACAAGAAGGCTACTGGTGTGAACATAATTCAGATGAATAGCCTAAGACACATCGCTTTTGTTGAAAGAAAACCTTTCCTTCATCACATTGACTTCAAAAACAGAGGCCTGGGAATCAACTGACAACAAAAGAGTTGCCGGGCAGTGGTGACGCACACCTTTAATCTCAGCATTCTGGAGGCAGAAGATGGCGGATCTCTTGTTGGGCCTGCCCTGGACTACAAGAGTTAGTTCCAGGACAGCTAGGGCTGTTACACAGAGAAATCCTGTCTCAAAAAACCAAAGCAAAACAAAAAAGCTGAACAAAGGAGTCAAGACTGATTTTCACATATATTTGAATATCCATACAACAAATATTCAACTCTGGATCAACTGAAGGAAAGGGAGGTTGATGGTTTTGGTCTATGGTTTGAGGTGGTATAGTCTATCATGGTGGAGGAGGTATCATGGTTGGCCACTACATGGTAGTGAGAGGGGGCTGAAACTGTGTGCTCATACATCAAAGGACTGGTATATAGAAAGATACCGGATACAAATAAGTATTAGTTATAATTCTCAAGACCGGAATCTCCACTCCTCCAAATAACCACCTCCTCCAAGCAGACCTCACCTCTCCCAGGCTCCACAGCTTCTCAGGACAGCATCAGTAGCTATAGAACAACTATCCACAAGCATGTGCTTATGGGGAACACTTGCTTTCAGATCATAATGATCCTAGAAGACTCAATGATGAAAAAGTTTCCATATCATCTTCACAAACAAAGCCACCAAAATGAGAGCACTTGGAGCACCCATGGGAACCTATGCAAGGTGTGTTGAGGTTTTTATGCTGATGAACAGGTCCACCTTCACTCCTTGGTGCTAAGGGTCAGTCTATTTTCAAACAGGAAAATGGTCAATGGTGGCTCTGGTTTTTTAAAAATATGTAGGAAAATTTAGATGTCATGTCGTTTGGTGTACTCTGATTGTTAGGAAGTTTCTTGATTAAAATAAGTTTAGTTCTTCCTTTTCCAAACCTTATAATCCCTCAGAGTTGGGGCAGAACTATAGGGAATGGAGTGGAGATAGAGGTATCAAGATTAACACAAGAAAGGAACCACTTCGCAGAAAATGGAAACATCTCCCCACCAGGGCTACAAGTAAGAGACAGAGCATGTGGTTCAAAAGAAATTGATATACACATGTCATGAAATACTGCTTCTACTTAAACGGCATATAAAATCACAGTGTGTGGGTGTGACGGGGTGCCGAGGTTTTGAGCCTTGGACTTCTTCAAGCTCTCTGACCCCTTTCCTTTCTTGGGGATTGATTTCTTCTTTCTTAATAAACTGTTTCCATCACTCTCCATGTGTTCTTGGTCCAATTCTTTGTTCTGGAACAAAAGAAGCTGGAAATTCCAATGGGTACCCCTACACTCAGTTCTGCGCCTATAACAGAATTATCTAGAATGCTTGTTAAGACAGGGTTCTGGGCATGGGACGGATTTCCAGAGTACTTGAGCTGCTGAGTGGAGATCGGTTCCTTAAGTAACAGCTACACTTTGGGAACCACAGACCCACTGTACCTTTTTGCCTGCTAAATGGAGATAAGGCCTCAGATATCACTGATAGATATGTATCTTTCATGCAGCCCATATCCTGACACACTAGATACTGTGATGTAGTGGAAAGTGCACACAGGAAGTCTTGGATCCTGCGTCCTGCATGCTAGCCACACATTTTATTACTTGGACTTTAGATGCTGGATTAAACAGATTAGAAACATTCCTGGGGACTTGTATTCTATGCCCATGTGTGTGTGTGTGTGTGTGTGNTGAGAGAGAGAGAGAGAGAGAGAGAGAGAGAGAGAGAGAGGTATGTGAGCTATATAAAATTGTCACCTATAAACTTCTACAAGGATGAGTTTTGTTTGGTTCATTGGCCAAAGTGCTCTGTATTCTTTCACTTTTGTTGTCTTTGTGTAGCCAGATTCATATTCCTACAAATAAATAAAGAATACATATTTCATGTTGGTGATAAGAAAATAAAGAAGTAAATTGCCAAAAATGGAGTTAGGAAAGTGAAATATATATGTGGCACAGTTTTGGCAAGAGATTTTCAAAGTGGCTGTACACCCTGATGAAATCAAAGACTGAATTCATCAGAGAAAACTGCCAAGCTATGTAAGTATAAAGGGAACTTCTAGGTAGAACATTTAGCACCATTCATAAACAATAAAGCATAATTCAGAAATTCAACAACTAACAGGGAAAACCTAAAATGGCCAAAAAAAAGAAAGAAAAAAGAAAACCAACTCACCCAAATATTACAGCGAATCACAGTACAGTTTTACCAATGTGGAAGAATGGCAGGATTAGAAGCCCCTTCCCACCCCCCATGCATAATTGTGTTTTATATCACTTGACCAGAGTCTATCATGCTGGTAGTGGGCTCAGTTGTTGGGAAAAACAGTAGATATAGAAGAGTTCTGCAAGCTCATTCAGAGGAGCAAGAGAGCGTCATTGAGGAGAAATTCTTTCCTTTCAGTTTAAAGCAGTTCCCACCAGTGCGAGGAGTTGATTCTAATACATTTCGTTACATCATCTCGAAGGCATTTTTGTCCAGCAGGGAAAGCAGCTGGACCATGAGTGATTTTTGTGTTCTAAACAAAGCTACTTCCTGTAGCACCATTCAGAATGTGTAGACCCTGATGATTCCCATAGCACAGTGGGGGAGGAGAATGGATGACGGTGGGAGGGGAGATGCTCTGCACTATTTGTTTCTGTTATTCCAGCTTTCTCTGCATAGTGCTCTGAGATAAATATATTCATATGTAATGAAGAAATTGCTCGGACATTATTCAATTGTACTCTGATTAAATTCCTTTTAACAATAAACATTGACTCAACAGTGTTTGCTGTTTTCCTATGCTCTTTAGACACTAGGCTTTGTTTCTGGCATTTGTCCCCAACGTAGATCCTCCCTTCTAATGAGGAGAGATTATATGATAATCAATATTATTTAGTTTATTCTAGTCAATGGTTGCATGTCAGACAACTAGACAAATGACAGTACTGTCAGCTAGCTGGCAGACTTGAGGTTTCTGAGGACGGACCCCTTCCTGGTAAATAGCTTATCAAAACAAGAACTAAATCTGCTGGCCTTTGATTACTGCTCAAAATACTGAGATCTGAGTTCCAGCCCTTATCCTTTGTAGTGACATGGCATTCTAAACTACCCCAAAGATCATCAGATGATGATAAAAAATAAATCCATACCATTGTTCCCAACCTTAAGGGTTAAATGAAAAGGAGACTGTCAATCTCCTTCCCAGAAAAACCTCTTCAGGAAAACTGTCTCAAAACATTAAGAAATTGTAAAATTCTATGAACACACGTAGGCAGGACATCATTCATCTGGCCACTCCCCATCCTCACCTCTGAGAATATTTTCCTTTGCAATAGCGCCTCTTGGCATGGCACACTTTCACCTTTGCGAGAGTCCCACTGTACTCTGTTATGGGTCCTGCATGTCTTCTATACTGTGTGTGTTCTGTGTGTCTCCTCTCAATCCTTTCAGTGGAGAATACAGGCCTGGAGAATTAAGAGAAGATGGAATGAGATTCCAGCAACGTGTTCCACACAAAAACATGTTTACAACTTAAGTCTTAAGAAGCTCGAACTTGACATGTACCACCTGATAAGCTACGTTTGTTCTTTAGAAATAAACACTAAGTGAAAATCAATTTTTGGAAGACATTCTAGGATATCTTTTGGAATGAAATTTTAACAATCAAATGGAAATCTGTTTCTTCAATTCAAGCAAGACAAAACAATTTGGGGATATTAAGAGATAAATATGGATACATTAAAATTTCAAAAAAAATAGAAGTTGATGAGTTATCTCAGTGATAAAAGGCCCTTGATGCCAAGCAGGATGACCTGAGGTCCATCTCTGGGACCTACGTAGTGGAAGGAGAGAAATAATTACAGAAAGTCATCCTCTGACATCGGCAAGCACATCATGGCATTTGCTAATGTGCACACACATACATCCGTCAACACATGTAAAACCCTTTTTAAAGGACTTATTTGAGCAGTCAATGAGTGATCCATCAATAAAGTGTGCTGGCCCTCAGCTCTTCAGCATCCCAGAAGAAGAGCTGAGAGGAAGACTTCCATTAGATGTTTGGATTTAGATTCTTAAGTACTTTATGTATTGTGGATATTGATCCTCTGTCAAATGAACAGCTGGCAAAGATTTTCTCCCTTCCTGTAGGCCACCTCTTCCCTTGAAAATTCATACATTTACAGATGGCATAGTCATAGAAGCAAAGTAAAGTTAGAACAAGGAGAACTAATGTCAATAGGAGAAAAGATGGGGAAGGGTAGAAGGTCTTGAAGAATTCTCAAAGTATACCATAAAAATGGCCTCATGTACTGCAGTATAATAAATTAAGAAAAGTAATTATTACTGCACCTAGATACAAAATCCTTTAAAAGGCTTGTGTTGAATCACATGAGAATAAGACCCTATCACTTAGTTCCCATAACTAACTAACTAGCTAACTAACTAAATAAATATTTTACTCAAAAAAGAGATATCTACAGAAGCTAAGACTTGTCTCAGTTTCATATCCCTAGCACTTTTGAAACAGTGGCAGGAGGATTGCCATTAATTCAAGGCTAACCTGAGCAATAGAGTGAGTTCCAGGCTAACCTAGGTTACATAGTTAAACCGTGTCTCAAGAAACAAACAAAACCCTCAAACCAACCCCCCCCAAATTTGTAGGAGTATGCATGACAAAGAAAATAATGATTGTTAGTATAAAAAGTGTCTAGTTAGTAGTTTTGCTTCTAATGTCTACTTAGACACTATTTGACGGTTTCTTATTAGTTAAATGTAAGCTTCACTTACACTGAGCTGATATTCAGCTTCATTATACAGGAATCGAAGGTGTTGGAGCCTTTTCAACCTAATGGCCTCCCAATTAATTATCTGAACATGGGAGGTGGCTCAAAAGCAGAAAAGAGCCATTAGCACTTAATTCTGAATTCTCATGTTCTCTAAATTATAAGTTTTCTTCTTCAGCCCTTCTAAACGGGGACACAATTGCCCCATTTCCCCTTCTAACCTCTTCCTGGCCCCTGGCCTCATAGATCTTAGCTCAGGCTCAGTGGGGATGACCTAGACAAGGAAGCTTGAAGGTAAGATTATGTCTGACAATATTATTCTGCTTTCCATAGAAACATAATAATGCTTAAAGACACAGACCCTGAAACTACTTTCATAAATCAGACTTGACTATGCGGACAAGAAAGATACTTGCGCCTCACGTTGAGTGGTGTTCAGAATGAAAGCTCCAGCTCTAGCCAGTTCTTCACCCCTTGAGCAGCTGGGAATAGGGTAGATGAAGCACTCACTAATAATGAAACAAAATTAAGAAGAAAATTGTTGCCAGCTAGAGCTGCCCTTTTCCAAAGATTCTCATTCAGCTGCGTCGTTTTTTAGGTCATATAGTGATGAGGTGATTCTGATCAGAGTTGAAACGGAAACAACTGTGTGAAAAAAAAAAGTACCTGAGGAAATGCAATGGAGCTCTGCTGCATGGTCATGTTTTTGACCAGAGTTTCTGAACTCTTTCCTCAGGGAGATCATTTACCTCATCCATGCCGTGGGTTAGCAGGTAAAGAAACTGACCTCTCCTAGATGTACTAATGCTAAATTATTTAGCATCTATAATGTCCTGTGAGATGAAAGGTGTAGCAAAAGGGGAGCAGGCCTGCTTTTCATCCAGCCCGGCTCCTGCATGGCTAGCTTATACCCCAAAATAACAACACACAAATTGTANAAAAGGCCAAGACAGTTTCTTTATTAACCAATGAAAGTAACACATAGACAAATGACCCTCCTACGTCAGAAAGGCACCATAGAAATGCAAATTATTATTTTAGTGTGAGACACCATCAATAGGATAGGAAATAAAATGGTCTCTTTGCCGGAGCTGCAGCTCTGATGGCTGTCAGAAAGGACCATGCTGCAGTGTCAGACGCCCACAACATTTAGCCTCACCAGATAATTGTCTCTCCCATTCTGTTTCATCTGCCCGGCTTTTGAATTATCTTTGCTAGTTGTTTTTTCAGGGGTTACCCCCATCATTTTATTGTGACATTCCTCAGCAAATTGAACAAAATAGTGGCCATACATCTCCGATGTGGAGCAATGAATCTTCATTACAGTAATTATATTTTCTGTGGAGGCTTTTTCATAAAAAAAAGAAGTCGGCATTGAGATTTTAATTTAAGTTCAAAGGAGAGCAAATTGCTAGTTCCAATAACTTCAGCTGAAGCCCAGCTGTTATATGAAGGTTCTTCTTTTATAAACCTAGAAGTTTTTGTTCCAAGAGGTCCCTTTTCTTGGAGCAAAGGGAGCAAAAGGTTACCTCCATAAACAAGCCCAAGAGCAGAAGATATAATCCTTTCAATAAGAGGCAGCCGGCATCCCTCTGCAGGGGGAGGGTGGACTCACTCTAGTCTCTTCATTTGGGCCTCAGGGAGTAACGACTTCTCACCCAGCTTCTTTTTTTAGGGCAATTATATGGACATATGATATTCACCCTAGCTTCCCATCTGGATGGAACTCTAGAGTCTCTGGTGAGTCAATTATCAAAATACAGGGAAAGCCACGGGGCTTTGGGTCGAGATGAATGGGGGTAAATGAAAAGTGAGCAACACTCACTAAGGCTTAAAACGCTTACATCTATTACAAATTACAGCAATTTCTACCCAGACTCTGTGGGGAATTTACTACAAACTAGTCTAGGGAAGGAGTCAATTAAACAAGTTTATTTTGCTTTGTGTGTGCATGTGAATGTATATGACTACAGGCACACACACGCACATTTGTGGAAGTCAGAGGAAAACTTTCAGAAATCTGTTGTCTCCTTCTACTCTGGGATCCAGGAAGTGAAGCAAGGCTTACATGGTCACTACTGCTTTTACCCACTGCTCCCACTCACTGGTGTGGGAGCCAACTCTTTAGAATGATGTCTATTTATTTGGATAATTGCTAAAATCTAAATATAAATGGTCCCCAAAGCCCATGTGATTTTGAAGGCTTCATATCCATCCTGTGGCCTTTTGAGAAGGTGATGGAACCTTGAGGAGAAAGAGTGTAGTTGAAGGAAGTGATATTATTGGTAACCAGCCACTTCCTATACTAGCTTGTCTTTCTGGCTGCCATGAATAAGTAGTTTTGCTCTAGTAAATTCTCCACAGCATTATCTGCCTTACCACACTGGAGTCAATTGATTGCGCCCTGAGCCCTCATGAAACCTTGAGCAATAATAAAAGTTCCTCCTTTTGAGTTGCTCTTGAATTTTGCCAGTGATGACAGGATAACTAACAAACACAATATTTCGATTTAATACTATTTGGGGGTAACAAATAAACGGGGACATAAGAATCTGGGGAAATGAAGAAGAGATCCCACTGGCAAGTGAACTGAATACCTGGAGTGCTGTGATAGTAAATAAATACTTGCTCTTTTAATCATCTTATTCTGATCATAGGAGTAAGACTAGGCATTGAAGGAATGCAGCCTTGGGTTTAAGTTTGCACTCATTCATCCCCAGAAATACGAAGTCGGCAGGAGATAGATGCTCTTTGTGGCCTGGTTTCTTCATTGCGCGATCTGTACTTGTTAGATAAAAGGTATTATAGGCATGTGGTGGCCACTGGTTTGTACTAAGCTCCAGAATTGGGCCAAATGAACAAGACTAAAAGAAATCAACTCAAGTTATACCAAACAAAAACTGAGTTGTCATCTGACTTCTAAAATATCAAGATGCAGAGAAAGACTAGAAAAATTGGGGTGGTGGTGGGAGAAAGTCCTGTTTTATTTAACGTGATGATGCCCTCTGTTTTATTACTTATATTTTTGGAAAAAATGTGATAATATGTGATAATATTTGTGGTATGAAAGTGGAAGGAGAATACTGGTAATGGAAGGGTGTCGGAGAGGATGGTGAGAAGGTGATGGAGGGAAGTAGACAGTGGGCTGAAGAGTCAGACAAACCAAGTATATATGGCCATACTATAAGAAAACCCTGTGCTATGCAAGTTAATTAAAAATAAAACAAAACAATGGATGTTCATAAAGAGGGAGGTTACAGAACATGGAGTAACGGGACTTAGGACTGTTGTCTTGCTAAATGGACATGCTCCTCAAACTATGTTCTAAATGTTTGTTCGTACACACAGATTAACGTTGCCTTCAACCGTGACCATAGAAGCTTCTCTCTGTAGTAGTTAGCAATTAATGCGGATTCACACTGATCAAAGAGCTGAAAATAAGGCCTAAGTGGGATGGGACTTCTGTGTCAGCTCCTCAAGAAAAAGGAAAGGAACATCATAAAAGAGAGTAGTGGAAGGGTGTAAAAGTCAGAGGACAGGGAGAAATGCTTTCTTTTAGATGTGACATAAGCATTGTATTCAGAACTTAGGAAAGCAATGGCTGCATACAGAAGATCTATTAGGGCTCTAACCGGAAGCACTAATTTGACTCAGTGGGTTACAAAAAAAATGAATGAAGAGGATATGCATGGGGAGAGAAGCCCTGCGTTCAGAACACCAGAAGCCATGTAAAAATGGATTCATAGCCCATATCTATAATCCTGTCACTCTTACCGTGAAATGAGAAATAGAGACAGGAGAATTCCCAGAAGCTCATGGGCCAACTAGCCTCACATATGAAGTGATGAACAAAAGACCTAGTTTCAAAATGAAACATAGGGACCAACACATGGGCCCCGACACATATACATGAATATATACAAATTGTACACACAAACAGAACAACCTTTTATCTTAGCACTTTATACCTATGGCACACAAATAGACTCAAGACATTTTATATCTGTAAAGTTTTGAGTAAACTTATGAATGGCCATTGCTAAAATACCCAAGTAGGGGAAAAGAACTAAATAGAAGAAAAATTTATTTGATCCTATGCTTTCAGAAAGTTCATCTCATGGTCATTTGGCCCTATGTGCTTTGGCATGACATCTCTGTACTGGGAGCATGTGGCACAGGGCAGATCAAATGTTCACATTACTGTGGCCCCAGACAAGGGCCAACATTCCAACAAAATAAGCCCTTTGCTTCATATCCAAACTTGGGCAAGATTTTACTTTTAAAGTATTTTGATGCATATTATTTTATTCTGTCAAGATTGAGAAGGCAGAGTGAAATAGAGGTTAATTGATTTTCAAGAACTCATGAACTAGTTGGAAAAACTGGAAGCGAAGCTGAACTAAGACCATATGGTAAACATTTCATAGCGAGTGCTTGCATCATTCTATTCTGGGCTACTGATTTGGAAAACTAGTACTATGGGGAAGATATATTTTATTTATGGTAGTTTTCCAATTTCCATTGTGACTTTTATTCTAAACCTAATTTAGAACAGAATTGACATCTATGGGCTTAATGTGGTGAATGTGAATTGATATGTGTGTGCCTGCATATGTGTGAGCATTTTATATCTCACTTTTTCCATTTTTTAGAAAGTCTGTGATAAAATAGACCGATAAATAAATTGATAAGGATATAACCTGATTCTCATCTATAAAAAGAAAATTTTAAAAAGGGAGACAGACCTAAAAGGTCTGTAATTCAAGAATCATGCTGTACTCTTTTTGTTTGTTTTTCAAGACAAGCTTTCTCTATGTAGCAGCTCTGGCTGTCCTGGAACTTGCTTTGTAGACCAAGCTGTCCTTGAACTCACAGATCTACCTGCCTCTGTGCTGTAGGGGTGTCTTCTTTCTATGTGTTGCTTTCATTGGTCAAATAAAGAAACTGCTTTGGCTTTTTGATAGGACAGCAGCTTAGATAGGCAGAGTAGACAGAACAGAATG